>VYYJ01001410.1:0-31199 GCA_021029165.1 Cyphoderus albinus | reverse complement strand
TTATAAAGACCGCATAGAAAATAGAAATTGCATGACAAATCTTGGAGCGCTCTCGCAACTCTGTATACTGTATACGAAATAAATATACTACAAATACAAATACAATCATGAATTCATTAATTTACCTTTTCGGTAGCAATATGAAAATGGAAATCACGTCGACGTATTCATTGTAGTAAATATTGTAAGAAGATGTTCATTTTATCATCATCGTTCGTTAAAACTTGAATTTAGCGTAATGCTGTTGCTGTTAGCATTGCATTGTATTTACGATGAATGAAGCAACATTATTTCAATGCAGTCGCTCAGCCAGCTTCAGCTCAGCTCAGTTCACTCACACTCACACTTTATGTAACATAAATTAGGTTCAGTTTCAGTTCAACGACAGCCTAAAAGGATTTCACTTGCTTTGGATATTTGGTGCGTTGCTGAGGTTGCAACTTGCAATTGCAAAGGGTTGTTCTTTGTGTCATTAGATGGACTCAAGTCAAGTCAAGAAATGAAGCTCGCGAGGAGAAATGTCGCAGAGACAGAGACTCAACACTCAAAGCATCGTTCGGCGAAAAAGAAAAGAAAAGCCGCAGTCGCGTCGCGTCGCATCGCAGATAAGCAAAATGCAAACAAATTCCATGAATTTGCATGGAATGCGGAGTAAGTTAGTAAGTTATTTGCTTCGACTTGTAGTCTTCAAGTAACAAACGACCGGACCGTCCAAAATTGAACGCGCCTTTCATCATTTCTATCGTTTAAAGTTTACTGTGGCTTTCACAAAGAAACGTGAAATTAAGTTAAATATTTATTAAGATTTCATAGTTAAATTAGTTGAGTGTTTTCGGTTCACCCCGTCCCATTTAAGGATGGCACATCAATTAAAGTATATCCAGTATAACGTGTTTGACACGTTGTCCAAGCATGAAAATGTGGCTCCTTTCAAGGAGCCCGTGGATCCAGTTACATTGCATATCCCGGTAACGAAAATGTTAATANAGGAGCCCGTGGATCCAGTTACATTGCATATCCCGGTAACGAAAATGTTAATAATAATAAATCATTTAATTACTTATGTATGTTGATGTGATTTGGATGGGAAGGGAACTACTAAATGAAAGGATTTACATTTTAATGCAGAGGTATTTTGACTTCGTGAAGAAACCGATGGACTTGAAAACAATTCGCGAGCGACTGAAACAATCATTTTACCTAGATGCGAAGGACTGCTGTAAAGACTTTTTCCAAATGTTCAATAACTGTTATGTGTACAACCCACCGGAAACTCCACTCGTCGATTCGGCCCGCAAGCTGGAGCTCACTTTGATCAGAAAATTGTCGGAAATGCCGGACGAAGAACAAGAACTGTCATTACTTCAACAAGAAGGTAAATATTAAAATAGAAAATAAAAATAAATGGAAAAAGTAAAAATTCAATAAAGGGCTTATAGAAGATGGGGTGTCAGTGACGGAAGAAGATGCCACTCATCAAGTTCATCTCGATCAAGAAACTCCTTTCCAGCCACCTCTGGTGACCAGATTGCGACCCAGGTTCAGTATTGGAAAACCAGTTACATATTCCGAATCCGCATCCTCTCCCGTCGAGTTGATCATTTCCTCATCCTCAGAAGAGAGTAATAGTGAATCCGAGCATGACGTTTTTGACGCAGAACCGGAAGAAGGTAACGGCGCTGTATTTTCATTTTTAAAGAAATCCAAGGAGTTACGAAAGAAACAGATGGAGTCAATTCAAGCACAGGTAAATTTTTGATCTCACTGCAAGACAATGACAATGAGTTTGTCACTCAATTAATCTCATATCACCCAATTAATTTGTAAACTTTTTAACTCTGATGTAGATGAAAGATTTACAGATGCAGCTTCAAATTTTGCAACGACAAGAAAGTGAAGATATTAAATTGGCCAAGAAACTCAAGGATCAACATATTCAACATAATAACTCAGCCAATAAAGTCAAAAGCAAATCTGAAGCAACGCCTCGGAGAAGGAGGACGTCATCATGTGGGACTGATCCGGGAGTGCCCAAGAAAAAACCTAAAACGGACTATGTGACGCTTAGGACGCCAAAGAAGAAAATGTCAGAACCAGGTTTGCCTGCCATCAAAAACTAAAAACTACTGAATGGTTGTTCTCATTCCAATGCAAAATTTGAATTTTCGCAATTGCTTAGTTACAGCGAAAAAGGTGGAAGTACCAGTGGACAAGAGTCAACCAATACCACTAGTCCAACTAGACGTCCTTGTGAACATGATTGGTTTGCTAAATAACACCGACTTGGAAGATGCATTTGAAATTTTAGACGAGCATACTCCCGACGGTGACGGTGACGGTGAAATCACGGCGATAAGTTTAAGCCGTATGCCTTGTGATATCCAGTGGAAATTGCATGATATTATAACCGAAATATCGAAAAACGTTCCAATGAAGAGAGACTTTCCAGTTCCCAAATCCAAAGCAGGACATCACGACCACCAGACACCACGGGAAGCCTGTTCTGGACCATCAATGCCACCCCCACCACCCGAAACGCCTGAGATAACAGAAAATGGTCCTCTGCCTGATATACCGAAGCAGACAGAAGGTTCGAATTTTCCTTCACACTTGAAAGAGATGATCAAACTCGTAATTGTCGGCAATACAGTGAAAATTTGTTGTTTTTAATTTATTTAAAGAAAATGGTAGCGCTGAAGGCGCAGATCACACAGGTGAAGGCGACAGTCCGGTGGTTGAGAATGGCATTAATGAGGACGAGGAAGATGATGAGGTCCTGGATTTTTATTAATTAAATAAAAATGGTGAGTTTTGTACTTTTACTTTTATAAACTAGAAATGAAATTTATGCGCAAATTATTTACTTTTAGACTCATTTTGTTATAATGTATGTATTGTACATTGCTTTGCAGTTTGCAGTGGATACTTAAATCAACATCAACTAATCTATTTCTCTATTTATAATTATATAAATTGTTCCTAATGCAATACAATTTATTTTTATGTTACATATTGCTACAGCTGAGTGAGTACAGGATACTATTTGAAGCACTGTAGAAGTTACGTTTGCTTCTGGACGTTCCCGGAAGTAGTTTAGTTTTAATGTCTTAGTACTATTTTTATACTAAATATATGTACAGGATAACTAGTGTTAAGAAACCAAAGTTAGTTACTCGTTGTAAAATTTTATGTTAATTACTACATGAGCTTTTAGTTCTGTTTTTAAATAACTGAAATAATAAAGAAAAATGTGGCTTTAGAATACAAAACATTTTTCTGTAGACATTACTCTAAATAGGTATGTTCCTAACCAATGCATGATGTATAATTAAATAACAAAACTCATACTGTCTCCAATTAATAAATCCCGGTCTGAAAGTCCGAACCTAACAAATTGAGAAAGAAATGAAGTAGGATTATGAACAGTTGAACTTTCGTCTTAAAATATTGCATTACATTTCTTTCGGTAATTATGGAACTTATTCAATGTGTACAAATATTTAATTGTACTGAACCTGGAAACGTTTCTTTAAATAGTGGACAATACACTTTTTTTGTATAAATAGAATATTGTTAGATGATACAGCTCTGATTATAAACATTTTTGGCAACATATACCCTATACGAAGTAAGTCATACATTATATTTTAATATATTCGGTGAGATTTTTTCTGAATCGATGCCAGAGCATTTTTATATTTCTTTTTCATTTTAAACAAACTGTGTAGTTAGTCTGAAAGCTTCATTTAGTATTAACCTATTTACGGCTTTTTGCATAAAAGTAAGTTTTTTAGTATGCGTATAACAGTCTGCTTTTATCATCTTTTAATGTATATATGAATATTGTATGTTATCGAAGTAATCGAAGATTATTTTTTAACAATTTCATTTCACATTTTTCTTTATCTCAATTTTTCTTTATTACATATTCCATCACATTGTCTGATGGTTGGTTAATAGACTTTTTTATGTACTCTTAAAAGGTAATTTTTATGCTTTACGTGTATCTTTTTGGACTGAATAGAAAGCCTTTACATTAGGTGAATTAGTTAGTTTTCATTGCATTTCGCGTTTGAAGAAGGCTAGCAGCTGTTTTGTTTGCACAAAGGTTAATTGTGCATTAAAAGTTATTAGTTATAGATGTTTCGTTTCATTTGCTCACGTTTACAGCTTAATTTGTCTTATTTTAGTGCGTGACCTACAAAAGTGATAATAATTCGGCCTTTCGGACTTCCTAAAATCTCTTTTCTTTTATCTTTTGATAAATTACAAGTTCATTATCGTGGTACAAACTTCAAAAAACTCAACGAGACATGGACCGGCGAAGGGAGTGCATCTCTGTTAATTACACAGATTACCTTACTGGATAACATTTACCTAAGAGTCTAAAGTTGTGTGTATAAAGATATTTACTGGCATCAACAGTTATAGAAAATTAATAAGAACAAGTGTACATACGAACAGCGGTTGTAACCTTAAAGATTGTGAAGACGAAAAATGTGCAGTCTACATTGGTTATCATCAGTGATTCAAGATTTATGGTTTGTGTGTAGGCAGAAAAGTTTTCATAAGATGTTACCGATTCTGAATTTATTGTGTTAACAGTGTGAATTTAATGGCTCTTTTGCTTTCTCATGTTATGCGAGTGAATAGTGTATCCATAAATATTAAATGTGTTATTTCCACAGACACCTAACTTTTATGGTTATGTTAGGACTTTTCACTTCCTATTCGCGTAGATTATGGCTTTATCTTGTTTTCTTGACTTGCCTTGAATATCCAGTATCGGTTATAGCGAACTATCTACTCTAAGTTAATCAGTTAGCACGCGTGAAAGCATCACTCAAGTAATTTGCTTCATGGCTTTATAAATTGACCTAAAATAATTAGTTGTACTTAGTTTGGATTTCTTCTTCACGTTTCTAATTTTCGAAGATGGCTAACTCCCCCATTAATTTAATCTCAATACTCATCTCATTAGTAATCATAAATACCTGATTCAAGGTAGTATTAAGATTATGATTTCACACTTTTTTTAATGGATGTTCACTTTTCAGACCTTTGTTTCATAGTTGCGACAAGGTAGGATAAAGGGTTGACGAGTTTTTTCAAGTTGTAAGGACTGTTGTGGGCACAAGGATCGAGTACGTTTCTCTCGTTTAGATTTGTTTTTAGGATTTTTCTCTGACTTCTTACAGCATGTAACAAAAATTTATAATACCACATAATGTAATGTAGAAATGTATATCACTGTGTTTGTTCACACAATTTACACAACGATTATTATTACCTCATGATTATTACAAGTATGTAGTACACACTACACAGTCAACAATTAACGTTTGATATTAATTCCACAGATTGTCAATTTGAAAATTACTGTACTGAAAAAAGAGGCGTAACAATCAAATCGCATAAAACATACATACTTCGAAACAGAGCATCATTAATTTAGAATTATTGCTTTAACCTCCTCATGTCCTCTTATAAATAACACTGTTATAAATGTAATTTAATTAAACGAAAGTTGCTTGGGCTTCTACAAAAAAAGATAGTCATCATCTCCTTTTCAAACTCACGTTGCAGAAAATCTTTGGTTATAAAATGTTTTCATTCGTCCAACAAGTTTACTAAATTCAAACTCAAAGATTAATAAAGTAGCAAATTCTTTTTGTAGCAAAGCCTCCTCGACCAAATTATTGTAGATTCTTTATATATCAAAGAGATTATTACACAGTAAACGTGACCGTAAAATATTGAAACAACCCTGTAGTCAATCACCATGTTGAACAATGAGACGATTCTTTGTCCGACAACAGAGAGACAAGCAAAAAATTCGAAGTTGAAATCTAAAATTTCTGTTTACTGCCAAGTAGATGAGAAGCTTCCAAAACGAGTTGCACATCCCCATCCAAAAGACAGTAAAGTGGAGGAATTGGATCTGAAATTGTGAAACAAAAAATGAAAAGTTCCATTTTGTCTAAGAGAAAGTAAAAATGCCAGCCAGTTAACAACATTCTAGAACTCAACAGTAAAAGTAGTTGAGTTCAAAGAGATCTTCATATGTATATCTGAATTTTTTCTACTTCAAGGATTTTTGACGTATTAAAGTTACTAAAAACTGGAATGGCCAATTTAAAATAAAGCCCATTCGTTTCATTAGCATGTAGCCCTATTGACTTGTCCTTTCCTACCGTTTTAATATTATTATATGATTTTACCTGAATTTTCCACTGCGCCAGATATTCGAGGAAGGTGATGAGAAGAAAGGGCAGCCACGTAACCCAAAAGAAGACGACAAGAATGAAACTCGTTAGATGAGCAGGATTGGCAAGGGTCTCAGCTAACCGACAATTTACAAAAACATGTTTCGTTTTACAACAATACAATGGGTAGATGAACAATCGAACAAACAGTGTAGAATAAGTTAATAACAATCGAAAGTAATGATTATGAAAGGTGAGCATTCTCGTTGTGAAAAGGTGCTAAAATGAGCTTTCATTTGAAGTCAGCATTATTATCAATAGATGCTGAGGAACTTATCATAATATATGGCCGTTTAGATTGGTTGGAACTTCCAATAACTTGTTGGAAGTCTTTTGGACAGGGCGTTTGCTTATATAAGGGACAATGACTTGTTGTTGACGGCGATAATACAGTTGAAGTAGAGGGAATGTTTCGGTTCAGGATGAAGCTGATGGAACATGAAGAATGGCTTTGAGATGGTGTCTTCAAATATGGTGAAAGTTTGCTTGCACGTGTCGCATTTAAAACCTCTCTCGTATAGTATATGACAAGTCAGATTCCATCTCACAAATATAACGTCCTTCTGCTTTGTACATATACTAATTGTATTGTGCATTTTTTATAATCCAGTGTGTCGCTGTCATTGTCATTACGCCGCAAACGTTACAATCGAACAGCCCCTAACAACTGTGAGAGTCTAGTTGTGAAGCTGAAATGAAAGTGCTTGAGCATTTGGTACCTGTGCTTTAAAGTGTCCTCGTGGAAGTCGAATGTGAAGAAAATCGTTGTTTTGAAATATGGGAAAAGCTGCAACACAAGTCTTGTGTCATATTATGAAAGTTGAACACTTGACGGTGAATTTCATTCCCTCTGAACACAAACACAATAATTTTAAAGATCCTCTCAGGAATTCTTCTCCCCTGCAACGGGTTTTCTTTCATTGTTGGTTGAGTAGGCGGGTACTGTAACAATTATATGATTTTATCATAAATCGTTGCCAACACGCGACAGTGGTTTTCATATCCGTTCAAGAGACCCTGACTTAATGACGTGTTCGTAGGCACTATACGTTGCACATTGAAGATGCGTTTTTGCTTTAATTCCTCAGAGTGATTGTGATTAGTCCTACTTGCAAGATGTCCAAAGTCTAATCCTTCACTTTGAAGCCCTCCTATTCCTTCCGGAGCGGTTCCTTTTCGAACAAGAAAACCTAATCCGTAATCGCCTGATTTAAAACTCATTCGTCCAATGCATTCACCAATGAAATTCTTCCGTGTTGTATTGTGCTGCGAAGTTATACTAGCACCCTGTTCCATTTGGTCCAATAGCGATGTCAGGACCCGCATGTAAATAGTTTCAGGATTTTCTGCGATTCCAATAAATAATCAAATCATTATGAACTGGATAATAATTGTTTTCAGACACAAATTATAAAATTAGAATCACTAGTAATAAAAACCGAGTACGCACTTACCACTAGATTCGTGGAGTCCTGTACGAAATCTGAATTTTGTATGTGATCCAACTAGTTTTTTCTCTTATTGGAAACTAACTGACAATTTTCTCTTTCTTCTCCTCTTCCAATTCGGCAAAATAAAGATTAGAAAGCAAGTTTGGTTGGTTGGTTGGTGTATTTTAATCAATCCTTTTTTCTCAAACCATGAAAAACTGTCCAAACTGTTCGAATTATGATCTAGTTTTACCGTGTTATTTACTACTGACCAAATATCATGCAATAAGCGTTTCTCGACTTGATCACGTTTTCACAACAATATAATGCTCACCTCGGATTTTCATTGAGAAAGTATTAAATGCAGACAACATTAATTTGATTCAAATATGTACTTCAATTTAGTTAGTTCTACCTAGCGCTGAAGCATATTCCTTATCCATGCCGGTGATGTCAGACTTGAGTCTCTTCATGGCCGCAAATATAAAGAAATATGTGTAAGCCATGGTTGTGATTGTCGGACCTGAAAAAAAATTAAAATCATACTTTCCTTTTCCTTTTTACTCTTTAGAAAGCGCTTTCTTCTCAGATCCATTTTTATCATCATCTAATCCTTTCCAGTATCATCTCAAAGAGGTCCTTTTCACCGGATGCTTCCACTCACACTTTCTCTCATCTCTTCGTTTCTCTTTCAGCAATTTCACCCTGCCTCTTACTTTTTGCGCATACTGCAGAGCGTGGCAATGAAGTGTTTTCGTTCACACACTCAAGTGAAGAAGACTTACCTAGAATAAGACTAGCCAACGTGAAGGAATAGGCAGGCATCACATTCCATTCGAGAAGACAAACAGCACCCTCCTTGTCGTAGCTCGCTCCTCGAATGCCAAGGAGTGGTGGACAACAAAGCATCAATGCAGATATCCAACTTACCGCTACCCAACATTGTATCCTTGTACGTGTTTGAATCACTTCATATCGAATAGGTTTTCGCACAGCTACATATCTGCGGCACAGACACATTACACCAGGAAATAAATAATAATTATTGTCAACTTTACTATCTTGTCACTTAAATCATAAAATGCGCACATGAAATGACAACACTTCCATGTCATTTATTATAAAGCCATTTTCTTGCAAGACTACATATCACACTTTTTAAAGATCCTACACCCTCCACTTACCGATCTACACTCATCCACATCAGAGTATAAATAGAAGCCGTCCAAAGAACGGCACCTAAATATCCGGACGCTTTGCATAAAACATCGCCGTACATCCAATGGTGCACCAGCGTTGGGTAGACGGATAAAGGGACCACTAGAACTCCTAGAATGAATTCCAAGAAGAGTGATCTTCAAATGATCTTCAGTTTCATGAAATTCTATGATGCTTTATACCGTTTACAAAAATGCAAAGTTAAAAAACACTATGTATTGTTAAATTTAAGAATTTTCTATTTGCAGTTACCGGCCAGTAAGTCTGCCACCGCAAGTGACAGTAAATAGTAGGTCAGCACTTCTCGAGGTCCTGTGAGAAAATAAAAATGAAATGAGGTAAGAAAGAAAAATCTAAAAAAGAACTCCTTTCATTTGTTGCTCGGTGGTGAGTGATCTTTTTGAGTAAACCAACCTGGAGCGGTAATGAAAGTCGCAATAATTATCACATTTGTGACGATAACAAGCACTCCGACAGAAAGGACGATTATGGCTTGAATCAAATGTTCAACGGGTATCTCAATCCCCCCAATCCCATCACCTAGGATGACAATGTTTCCATCCTTGTTGACGAACATTTAGAAAGCGTAGTGAGTTTTTCTCCAATTTTTGCTGGCAAGCTTGGAAAGGAAGAAGACCAAGCTCGGCTAAAATATAAGAACAATCAGAATGCTTACACATCTTACATGCCATAGAGGAAAATTAGCTCACAAAAATCTCTCCACAACTTTCACTCGGCTTATCCTTTCTCGTTTACTTTTCCCAGTCACATTTTCTCTTCTTTGTGACTGTGTCAGCCACGAAGGTCGTGAGTCGTAAGTGAGCACAGTAAACCGAGACAGTGGAAGACTTTTTGCCTCGTTTTATTTTATGCATAATAATAATGTTAATGGTACATTGCGAATAATATTATCGTATGCATGTATTAAATCATTCGCTTGAGATCCCCTGAGTCCAATTCTTTTCTGACTGGTTGAGTTTGAGTTAACGTGGAAAAAGCCTACTGTACTGCTCTGTACTTGCTAGACAGACTTTGTGCTTTTTGGCAACTTTCTCGATTAATTTGCATACATGGTTGCGTGCATGAGTAGCTCTCTCCTAATGCTTATTATTACACTTTTTATATTGCATTATATTACATTACCTCACATGAAGGCAATGTTCTTTGTGTACCGAGATGGGCTGTGCTACGGAAAGTATAAATGTTATGTAATAATGGATACGTTTTGATGTGAAAAGAAAAAAAAGTATGCAAAGCAGAGGGGACAGGGAAAAGACGTAAAGTGGCTTCATAAAAATTGCAACATAACTGCTGCCACAACTGCTACAACTTCCTTCCACCGCTCAACAAGGGCATGATAATGACATTATCCTGCCTCGTCTTTCTTTTCTCCGCTCTTTTTCAGCTTCAAAGAGAACTGACTGCAAGAAAGTAGGCTAATAAAAAGTATTTGTGGCGACTTCACTTTCTTTTTTTATCTGATTAAGTACCTCTGCTTAGAAGATTGTCGTTTACAATAAACCAGTGAAGGCGACCTGCGATGAAAGTATGTAGCAGTAAGGGTGATTTAAAAACTTCATCTAGTTCATCAAAACAAAGTCCAACCAACTCCTTGGTTTTATATGATCTCCAAATATTCGTTGGTTGTTAACATATTATTGTACATTACACACACCTGATTTATTGCTTCAACTGAAGAAAAATTAGCCGCACCAATACAGAAAGATCTGTCTTTTATAGAATAAGATAATCATTAAAACACAAAGTTACTTGCTACATACGCAGGAAAAGTTACACTCGGAAAACATAATACAAGAGTTTTTCCTAGGAAAGATTTAAAATACTTTTTATCGCTGCCTCAGCTGGACACAATAATTAATGATGTAAATGTAATGGTGAAGTTTAATACTGCCTAAACTTTATTTACTTTGATGGGTGGCTATTTTGTGGGTTATCGGCAGCTCATCTAACAAGACAATTTTTTGAAATGTTTAAGTACTTGCTACTAAAGAGTAAAATGTTTTGACTCATCATAAAATGAGGAGATGGTGGAGCGGTTTAAAGCATCTTCTGATATCAGCATTTTTTGAAGACTACTCACAGTGAATGAAAATGTGAGTACAAATTGGTTTATGAACTATTGCGGTTCCGTGCTGCTGCAGAAACTTTTCAGCAAAAACATTGTGAAACAAAGTTTCATGTTTAACCACTTACTTATTACGTATGAAACAAATTGCCCGACATAAATTTTTTATCTTGTGGAAAACGCTCCTATCACCGTATTGCGATCTCAACTTCGTTTCTCAAGCAATTCGAGTGTCGTTTGTGAAGAGAGCAGAAATGATTATATGACGTGATTATGCCGCTTCCTCTCCATTCCCCTTTCCACATCCACCCCGACTCCATCCATCCAACTCCCCAGTGAAATTGTATCAACCCAACTCAGCATTACTTGCCATAAACAATAATAACGCATTCTACTGTAAGTTGTAAAAGAACATTTATAAGTTAAAAAGTTGAACGTACCCCTGAGCTCAGACGAAGTATATGAAACAGCTCCAAATGTACAAGCGTTTTTATTTTATTCTTTTAATATTTTCTTAATTTTACGATGGCTCCTCTTCTCGTTTCCAGTAGCAGAGCAGAGCACCCGTCGTGAGTAAGCCTCGTTAATCTTCCATTTCCTGGAGTTGACCGGATAAACGTGTATTTATCAAAGCGTGAGCTGCCTCTCCATCTTTCTTCTCGATCTTATTTTCTACTTTGCTCGCCAGGTAAATGAAATCAAAATCACTTTCTCCCTGCTCGCGGAGTAAGTAATATACACATAAAAATCTTGGTGGCTGCTTTTGCAATTTCTAACCAGAAGTTTCGCGCTGTGCACCTTCTGTATTTTTATGACATCTCAATCAAGCTGCTTGATCTGTAAAGACCTTTTGAAAAGGTCAGGTCACCTTTAAATTGAGTAGTTTTTCCTCTTTTGCGTTGCCTCGGGTTCGGGCTTTCACCAGTTGTATAATTTCCCACACTGCAGCAAAGCAATGTAGAACGACATCAAATCACTGTCAGAAACTCGCCGAAATTTCGCCTTTTTTACTTTATTCGTTCTAACTGGCTGGAAAGTTATGACTGGGACACACATTAAGAGTGTATGCTTACCGATGTGATATTATAGTTAGTAGTAGTAGTATTTTTATGATAATGTTGACAGAATAACGGTATTTATTTCATAAAACGATGGGCTGTGTTTCTTTCCCGAGAGAGCAATAACAATTACATTAGGTTGCTGCAGGTTCGGTGTTGCTGCTTGCCTGCACAAGTTGGTGTAAACTCTGGAAGTGGATGTGTCGCCCAGGAAGACAACAACAACATCGGCAGTGGTAGTAGTAGCAGCAGCTTCTTTTCTCTTGTTGTCGACGATCGTGGCTAGCTGAAGCTGAACTCACTCCACTGCGAAAACTAATTGAGCAAATCGGAAAGCTGACACCACCTGTAGTAGCCGCGGTTAATGCTGCACTTCTCTTCTTCCTCCTGGATACTTTTCCTTCTACTGCTTCCTGGTTTAAATAACTGATTACGTCCAGTGTGGCGACAATACCACTATTACTTACTTTTCGTGGTAGCCGTCGGTTGACTTGTGATATCTTATGTCGCAGCAGCAACAGACTTTTTACTTTGTGAACGGTTTGGTAGTAGTGACGATATTTTGCAGTGTCACGTAACTGACAATCAGAATTAGAATGGCAATGGTTACATAAAACAGAAGCGCTCACGTTTACAATTTCATTAATGATTTCTTCAGAAATGCGACGTGGCTTGGTAGGATAGGTGGCAAGGAATATTTTGAGAATATTCGGAATTTTAGAATATTTTTCTTTTACTATGGAGGTTTCTCCAGAGAAAGGAACGGAACGAGATAACCCGAGATTTTGTCGACGATTATGTTGACGACGACGATGAAACCAAGAAAGGATAGGAGACGAGGGAATAGAACGCATAATAATATGTAGCACTTTGAACTACACACCACCATATATTACGGATGCATGATGACAATATCACTGACACTGGCAACAAATAAAAATAAATTCAGTGTTTTTTCTCTCTCAATGAGATCAGGCGAGATGAGATTCGGAAGGATGAGTCAAGGAAGTAAACAAAAAGTGGATGAACAAAATTAAGGAAATGAGACTCACGAACACGAGACTTGTCCTCTTATCTCGTCTTCATCAGATATCTGTAATCTGAATGGCATTGCATTTGTTGTACACACAAAGAACTGTTGTTGTGTAAACGGAAATAAAACGTGGCGAACCCGAAGTAACGAAACTGAGAATTCTACGGAGAGTTAGAGTTAGCCCCGGAGAAATGACAATGACGGGAATGTTGTGTTGAAGCACGACATAGAAGATGATCTTCTGCAATTCTTCATTTATTTTATGTTAGAGTCAACTTGCACTTGTCCCTTTCAGTATCTCTTTTCACTTGTTGTGCTTTATCAAGATAAAACAAAAACTTATTTCGATTGCTAACGATTATGGGTCGCTACTGTTGCAGATGATGGTGTTGATGGTGAAAATCAAATGACTGTAATAAATATTTTAAGTGTGAGCAACAGAAACAGGGAAAGCAGTGGAAGTAAATCGTTTCGAAGAAAAGGTAGGAAAGAAAAGGAAACTAAAAATCAACGAAAAAGGGGAACGATGTTGTTGATAAAGATAATAATGACGACCACCATGGTCCTTGCGAGTGTGTCTACGCGAAAGATAGAGAGAGAGAAATAAAGTATGTGAGTGTGAGTGATTTTCTGAGAGAAATGACGAGAGAAAGTGAGATGAGAGAAAGCGAGTAAGGAACGAGGGGAGAGAAAGAGGTTTGAGAAGGAATAAGGATAAGAAAGGGAAAGTGGAATGGATTGGATTGGAATGGAGAATAAGAAAAGTGGTTCTTGTAAAAAGGAGAAACGAGAGAGAGAGAGAGAGAAAGAGAGAAAAGAGGACTGGAGCGAGAGTATGTGATGTGTATATGTTACTCGGTGTGGAGCTCACAGTACAGTGTACATATGATTCTCTGTGGCGAACAAGAAAAATGTAGCCGATGCTGCTTGCTTTCCTCTCTCGCTAGTGTCGTAGGCGCTGGGAAAATAGAATGGTAAGTGGAGAACGAGAGCGGTGTGTGTGTTTGTGTGTGCCGTGTCGTCGTTGTCGTGTGTACACATGCACATTCACCAGAAAGATCAGATCAAAAAAGAAAAAGAAGAAGAATGATATGGGATGGGAATTATGATTTTCGTTGAGGACAGAAATACAGCAGCAGTTCTTTTTATATTACTCAAGAATTTCAAGTCTATATAAAAGACGTGGTGAAAGTGAAAGCAAAATGCATGTACTTAAGTAAAGAAATATAGAAAATTACGGCATTTCTTGTATCTCCTCTTTCGTATTTTCCAACCTATATACATAACAAATGTACATTATGCAATGTGCAAAAGAGACTGTACGGGTACTAGGCGCGAGTTGGTAGCGTTTAATCAAACATACATAATATATACAACGATTTCACAGAGAAATAAAAAGCTTCTTCGAGCCTGGTGGTCTTGGTGAGAGTAAAAGTAGACGGACCACTGAAATTACCCGATAGCATACCAACAAAGATAGACTTTTTAGCGTAAATATGTACATTTGTTCGGAGCCCTGTACATCTGCACACACAAACACAAGGAGGGAAATAATATATTATTATTATTGTAGATATAGTAGCGTGTAGCGCACATCAGTTGAGAAATGTTTAGAAGGTAGCACTCACTCACTCAACGGTTATAAAATGTAGAGAATAAAATGGGAAGCAAAGCATGGGAACGAAGGGAAAAGGACAGACTGAGATGGTATGAATGAGGGAAAGCAAGGGAGATGCAAGCACAAAAATAAGTGTAAGGCTGACTAAGCAAAGGCAACCTGATGAGGAGAAAGAAAAGGTCCTATCGAGAACCAGTCCAACTGGCTGCGAGGAAGAAGGCCTATATAATATTTTCTGTTGCATCGCCTGCTTACCTCATTCTTCTCTCACTCGCTGCTAGCTCTGGCTAAAGTCTAAAGCGCTAGTCACATAAGTAGTTTATATAGTGGAAAAAGTGAGTGACGGGATTTTTCGGAGCAAGCGATATGGAACGGAGGAGAGATGAGCTTTTGCTTACTTTTCCCTTGCTGTTTTATTTTCTCCCGTATGTATAGCCCTAGAAACGTGATGGTAAGCAGAAGTAGTAGGAAAGTGGTGATGGAGGTGGAATAACTGTACCAAGAGAAGCCACAGTAGCAGCGCAGAGACATATCACGACTCACGAAATACTAAATACTTGAATATGTATCTACAAGAAACTAAACTTTGAATAGTATATCTTATACGCTTATGTATGTAATTGTACTACTCTTCAAGTGTGGTTCCAATCTTATAAAATGTATGTACATAACGACAGGTTCTTCTCTCGTGATAGACTGGCATGGACCACGCTGTGCTATCCTAAACGACTGCATCTCAGAGACCTTGTTAGGTAGACCGTGTACGTATTTCCTGTGAAAAAACACATGGAACTGGAAGCATTCATGATTTTAAGTTCGTCGGATTATTTTATGTACACACACAATGCAGAAGAAATCTAGCCATCCGTCGTACACCATTTTATTATGATTCGAGGTGGATGAGATGGTTTACCGGAATATATATATTCGAAAGGGAAAGGATAGTGGGGCAGTAGTATCAACGTGTAGCACGATTCGTGCGATGCCATACAGAAAGAGAGATCCAAAACCGAAGGCATTTTTGGAAAACGTTTCTACTACACATTCACTCACACACCACGGAGCTTGGGATCCACTTGAAAAATTTTTAGCTTCACTTAAACTTCTACATTTCTACACAAGCTTTCCCAAATTTCTCCACATTACATCAGAAGCAGCTGAAAATACCGAAGTGAGAGTTCCACAAACTCCTCACTTCTCACAGTGTTACTTTTGCGTTCACACATTAAGCTTTCACCTTCTTTCTGTCTTCCTTCAACTTCCTTTAATGTCTCTAGATCGTTTTCACTTTTTCATACAACAGATTCTGTCCGCCTTATGTTGTGTTATGATACGAAATAGAATAAGAAGCGAGTCAATTATTAGAAGGGAGGCGAGTAAAGAGCAAAGTAGATTTGTTCAGTAGACGGCCACGGCTGACTGGCTGAAAGGACGTCATTCTTTTATTATGAGGAATGAAATGATGATATAGCCCGCGGCTATGCTTACGTACGTACGTAAACGTGCTGAACATTTCTTGGAGCAATTTTCTCCCTCTCATCGTTCGTTCTTAAATTTACATTCACAATTCGCTTAGAGCTTACAAGTGTACGCAAAAATACAACTTCTTCAGCAAAGTCAACGATAACGTGCTTTTATTCGTTTCTGTGTTTATTTTTGTCTGCTCTTGCGAATCCGCACCAGGGTTTCTTTTCTCCTTTGTTGCCTCTACTTTTCTTTTTTCTCCCCGGTGATGATGTTCATTTCGAACTACCTGCCGAAGAAGAATAACGAACTGGAATTTTCTCCGTTTTTTAGGAATGACACTAGGAGACAGCGAGACATGAGAACGGGAAAAGAAACTAATGTGATAGCATTCTGTTCCGTTCTTCCGTTCTCTGCAGCATCACAGATTTTCGTCATCACATCGCCCTCATAATATAATCATATACTAATATACATGGAACTATCTACTTTTTCTGAAAAGCGAGCCTGTGCTGTCCTGTCCTATCACTCCAAGCAAACCGTAGAGACAGCAATTCTGAACAGAGTGAGTCGAGTGGGTAGATTTTCAAGTGGAGGAAAGTGTTATAAAGTGCAGTAAACCATGATGGAAGAGGAACGATATAAAAAAGCCGTGAATTAATGGAGCTGCTCTGTCTTCTACAAGTTATGCATGTTCACATAAGCATTTATTATGAACTTTGTATAAATGTTATAAGGAGTGAAAGCAAAGGAGAAAAAATAAAATGTAAAAGTTTCCTTTTTCTCCCTCGCTTTTCTGTTCTCTCTCTCTCTCTCTCTCTCTCTCTTCTTTTTAATTCTTCGACGTGATGGGATATGTGAACGAACACGTTGCTTTATTCGCTGGTCGGGTTGGTAGGTACATTTCTCCAGTGCAGCACCGCTTGTCTCGTCTCTCACCCAGCTACAAACAACTTTTGCTCCACAAGCAAAGCAACCATTATTATTTGTGAAAACGCTTCCCCACGCAGCTTCCGTTCTGCCACTCCGATTACATCAGCAAAAAAGATGAAGGAGAGAAAAGAAACAGTTTATGTATGTATGTTTAGTTATAACAAGTTAAAACTGTCAGTGGAAAAACAAAATGTAGGTTTACTCTGTATAAAGTATGTAAAACGGAAAATAAAGAAAGAACGAAGAAAAGAAGGCAGCGAAGGGAATAAAGAACAATTCAGACCGGAGCGAGACAGGATATTATTACTCCTACTACATCTATGCTTCCACACTAACTGGTCACCCGTTTCCCAACTCTATGACTATCTAACTATAACTATGCACATATTCCAGTAACGGAGCCACGCTCTCATGATCATGCTATGTGTAGACATTATGTGAACTATGCATTTGTGTACACAAACGAAATTGAAAATGTAAAAAAAGGTTCGGCATGTGTTAAAGTTTGAAGCAGATGCTTCATAGATTCTTACTGACTGTTGTCTACATGCAATATGCAATCTTTTTTTCTGGAAAAGAAGCTTGGGACCCTCATGGTAGCTTTGTTTTCTCCGCTCTCTCTTTTCTTCTTCATCTTCGTCCTCTGTACCATTAATAATGGTTGGTAACTTACAGCTCAAGCGAAAACTTCCTCACTTTCAATTCTACCCTTTATATCGTCTCCTCTTAATATTATAAAGAACATGAGGGAATGCAGTTGAGTTCAACATCTCAGACGCTGTCTTTGTTTTCCCATTTCTCTTATCAATTGCTGCTGCCTCTAATTTTTCTCTTAAAAAAATATATGCCTTAAGGAAGTAGGGAAGTCATGCTCATCTGCTTCGGGAGCAATAGTGGCAGTGGCAGGTGGTTGAAGTAGTTTTAGTGTGGATTACTTTAAAGAGAAAAAATAGGAAATCTTTGGAAACTTTTTCCTCTCTTTTACTTTCCTT
This sequence comes from Cyphoderus albinus, assembly GCA_021029165.1. Classification (NCBI taxonomy): domain Eukaryota; kingdom Metazoa; phylum Arthropoda; class Collembola; order Entomobryomorpha; family Paronellidae; genus Cyphoderus; species Cyphoderus albinus. The sequence continues at coordinate 13,101 of VYYJ01001410.1, read as the reverse complement.
TCTTGATTTTCCATTCCACCTTTTTTACTGATTATGTTTCTGTGTGTAAATTGTTTTTCATAACAAGAAAGGTAAGATGAATTTTAAGCACATAAACAAAAGAATGCATATCGCAGGCTATTTTAAATGAACTCTTTGTTCCGTGAACAAGATTCTTTATTTGATCCTCCGCGGTTGCTAGAAAGGAACAGTCGACTTTTCTTCTGTGGCAGACAAGACCTTCAAAAAGATGACGCCACTTCGTATTATAATGAAGGTTCATATAGCTCGACGTTTTAGTAAGTATTACCATTTTAAGATATTTTTAAAACCGCCGTGGCCCATTACGGAGGTTTTTATTGATTCTGTTAGGAAAATGTTTATTTCTGGTGAACGTTTCTGATGTTATTTACCGTCTCATTAGCGTTTTCTTTGATTCCTTCTGTTAAACAGATATGTGATAAACGGCTCGAATTTATGGGATTATTGTAAAGATATTATCATTTCAATAAATTGATTTTATATGACCATTTGCCCGTTCACATTCTACTGGGCGATGATGGAATAAAAATGTTCTGAAGTTGTGCACTATTGTATCTAAAATGTATATGAAACTGAGAAATGCTCCGTGTAGAAAGTGAAAGTTGGGAAAAAGATTAAAACTGAGATGAAGATTGATCAGATCGAACCTTTTCTCGTATGCTTTCACTCACTCACTCACAAACACTTTCTACAGAAAGAAGAAGCCCAGAGAAGCAGGAGAATTGCAGCACCAGACCTTAGTTGTTTTACTAGCTGACTTGGCTAACTCAAACTCCACAATAAAGTAAACAAGTTTCACACGCTTCGACACGCTCCTTCCCTCATTACTTGGCAAATTGCATAAAATATGTATGAAATAGAGAAAGAAAATGGAGCACGGGATGGTTGATGGTTCTCGCCTTTCTTCCCTTCCACCTGAAATATGCCCCTTGAAGGGGAACGTGCAGAAGGAAGGATTCCAAGGATTGACAAATATGAACTAGTTTATTTATTTATTTCCTTTGAGATGTGCACATATAATAATTTACTGGAAACCTTCCCATACCTCACCAACCTCCAAATTTCTCTTTTCTTCCATCGATACAGAGAAAAATAAACTGGAGCTTTAAGAAAGTGACAGGGAGAGAGACAGATCCTTGTAACATATGACATAGCGTTAGGCATGTCTATTAGAGACCTTTCAGAGGACCGCTGTTTTTCTCATGTAAAAGGGAAAGTGAAAGCAATAAATAGAAATAACATGATAAGTCTAGGCAGCCATCAACGATATACATCCATCCTTAAATAAATGTGTTTTTATGATTGACTACTACAATTCAACTGCCGCTCTCGACTATGTGGTTTAGTTCGGTTCATTTCTGTTTTTCTGTTCCGTTCGGTCGACCCTTGTGCTTGTGTTTGTGCCAATAAAACTTCAGTTTCCATTTCCAATTTCGTGATGTTCACGCAGTGTATTGGATTTTGGATTATTTCATGTGCTTACAAAAGAAGAGTTTTAGTCACTCACTTTCACTTCACTCTTTTCCCCCGGCCACATCCATAGCCAACAAAACTCCTCTCCCTCATTTTTAGACACGTTACATTGCATCCTATATCTATTGAAGTAGTTTTTTTTTGTATTTTTGTAAAGAAAGATGCGATGTGAGATATGAAGAGGTTCAACAATACAATAGGAAATAGAAACATATTTTTTGCTTGCATGTTCCACCGAAAGAGTTTCGCTGGAGCTACTCAGTCAGAAATCGGATTGGATGATTCGTGTGTGGTGTGTTGTAGTATGCTGGAAGTGTGGTCCACAACAACTTATTTCTTCCTGTTCCGTTTGGTTAAACAACAAAATTGCTTTAGTCATATACAAAAAAAACTGCTGTATGGATTGCGGTATCGTCATCGCCTGATGCAATGAAGGGCGTTCTTTTTACCCCAATATACGCAAACGCTCCAAGTATAATAAAAGTCGTTTAGTTTATTGAAGGTTATCGTGTGGGTTATCATCGTTCGTCCTCGTCATCAACAAAAACAAAAATCAGTATCCTGTTTTCATTCTATCAAATGGTTTTATTTTGCTGAGTCAGTGTAACAACGCAGCGGGTAAAGGAAACTTTCCATTTTATGGGTAAACATTTTCATGAGAAGTCACAGGGTCAACTCCTTCTCCATAAATAAACTGTCACTAAAAAAGGTGTATCGGCAGCAGCTATACAAAAAGACCTCTCCTTTCTTCAAGTAAACTAAATTATCAACTTTCTCCAAGTACGAAATGTAATGGTAATTTGAGAAAAAGTAAGTTATCAGAGCAATGCAGAAAAAGACCGAAAAAGTAGATGAGTTATGAACCTGCAGGGGGTTTAGATAAAAAAAGTTGCTAAAAAATACTACTTTTGTGGGATACTTCATTGAATAACAGATCAGAGCTGCGTAACGTAATATCTTGAGAAGTATTTTTCTAGGTTGACTTACACCTAAAGTTTGTCGAGGTGAACAACAAACGGCTATCTTTTCCAAAATCTCTTTATCACAAAAGAATCTGCAGTTATAAGCTGAAACGTACTTTCTCAGTTTTTTGTGTAAAAGATATAATTTTATTGTTTCCATTTCTAGCCTTTCACAAGCCTGAAGCATATGCTTTGCGCCTTTGGAATTCTATGTAAATCCAGTGTCAGTTAAAAATTTGAATGTTCGTGGTCCGTTAAACACCGGAATAGAGGAAGCGACTATAAAGAAATAGAACAGTACAAGTTTGGTTGGACAGTGCACGATTGAACACAGCTGCGGTCTCGCATGTGTTAATGGTTGATATTTTGTCCCCTCCCCGCCGCAAACTTTTGTGTGAGTACATAAGCAGTAGAACCAATGATAATAATGATATTTTCGAAATGGATTTGTATGAAAGTATTTATATACTCCTAACGTAGAGAAATAAGATATGATATTATCTGGTAATCGTATTGGGTTTCAGCTCTAAAAAGCATTGTATAACGCAGAATTTTTGTAAAATATTCTGAAAGGTTTTATTCCAAGATTCGCAATGGGGTTTGCATCGTATATACATGTACGATGGTTTAATGGCAACACTGGCAAATTTTTCCAATATCAGTTGTGTTTATGGACGAGGATATAGTTTCAAGAGAAACTGAATATTGGATAGTATACCAAAAGAAGTTAAGGTTGATTCAGTTTCAAAGATTCAGTTCTTCCTAAAAGTATCTAGAAAGTTGAGCAGAGCAGAATCCATTTTATGGCGAGATGTTTTGAAGGAACTTTTTGCAGCAGTGCAGTATATCAGTACCCAGCACTAGATTCCGACTAAAGCAAAGTACTACTAACCATGTGGCACAAGGATACTTTGCAGATGCAGTTACTACTTACTTTACTGCAATAATTTCATAATAACCTTAATTTACGATTTTATTCAGAAAGCTATTTCCTATGTGGATCACTTTTCCTTTGGCCGTCTAACCAGGCAAACTTGAATACTTAAGTCCCTCAGCGAGGCTTTCTAAAATCTAAGATTACCAGACCAATCAGTGGATGAAAATATTTCTGGCATACTAGCACATAACAAATGATTTTGTAGGCCAGAAGTAATGGAGAGTCCCATTTTGCAACGTTTCAGAATATTGATTATCTATAATTTCCATTATTAGATTTAAAATGAAACAATGTCACATTCCATTTTAGATCTGACATAAGATATTGTCATATACTCTAAACACGACATATTCTGACATGCAAACTTGTGATTCGACAGAAATACAATGATACATATACAACGGCGGGTATGATCAATATTCTACGCGTAACGTGGTTTGCTACCTCCGACGATGCCTTGCCGTTGAATTTAATAGATCCCTTTTGTTCTTGAAGTGCCCTCTTAGAGTAAAGATTTCACATAAAAGCGAAGCATAGCCAAATATTGCACATAATCCAGAACTTGTAAAAGTAGTAAAAAGCTGCTGAACTAAGCAATTTCATGATTTTTTCATCTGCATTATAAAAGATCACCATCAAGTGCACAGTATCTGAAGTAATCAATGATTTGCAAGAATTGTATAAATTGAGAATTGGCATGCGCTCCATTCCATTTCTAAAATTAAAGGTCATATATTTCGGGGGAAACTCAATCATCTCCGTCTGAAGAAGGGAATCTAGGAGTAGCAGCGTGGTAATGTACCAATGTTCAGCTCTACCCCAAGAGACAAATAATATAATATTCCAAGAGTAATGTCGATTCTCTGGAAAACTATTGTAATTCCTTATTCAAAGTCACCCCATCTACAAGCTCAACGAATTCATTTTGCTCACGCCTCATGTCCAAGAGTTGTCTGTACCTTTGGAAAAGAAAGTGGAAACCCAAGATTATGCGCGGGTTGGACACGAAAATCCCATTTACTACGATACACTAAAGTAAAATGATACTCGTAAAAGAAGCCAAGAGCTTTATTTGACATCCAGTTGAAAAGTTTTTCAGCAAATGGATTTTGTGAAAGGGATATTGGCGAAATTGTGAAATATTTATATCATTTTTTCTTTTCTCATTGCACCGATACATCAGGGAGTGCTGACAACTTTACTTCAAGTATTTCACTTCGTCATCGTCACAATCATCGGAACCAGGATACTTTGTATTTGTTGCACAACTTACACATGTAAAGCAGTGAAAATTTTACACTAAAATGCTGGAAACCGCACTAACCATTTGGACAAACCAGGCGTCTATTTAACGTTTTAAAACTTGTAATCTTCATGCTTATTTCGTTTCTCTGTTTTCACTACATAACATTAGTTCTTACATCATAGTATACATAATGTACAATATCTTTTCAACCATTTATGCATTTTAATCTTACTGTCCATGAGGAAAAAGATAACAGAACTGATACAAGATTCAGTGTCCACAAGTCGGAAAAACAATAGAGCCAACCCTTTAAAAAATAAAATTGCTAGGAGTATTGAGTGATTACATAAATTCACCTTTTCAGGGAGTCATTTACTCAATAGTAATAGCAGAACATTCTAGATCTTAACTGATGCTTAAAGTACTTTATTGTAAGAAAAACTGATGACGGACGGACAACAGGACGTTTAGTGTGTGTTCACAAGAACCTTTGTCAGTAATGAGTAGTGATTGCAGTAGTGGTTAGCGTCTCTTTTCCCAACTTGATGGTGTGTGGAGGTGGATGGGCTAGTTTCAGCGGCAGCAAGCACATAATTTCCCATTGACTTGATGGATGGGAATTGTTTATACAGCATACTTGTCTCGAGTATTTCTTTTTTAGGTTCAAGTTTATGTTGCACATAGAACAAAAACTACATACCGAGAACCTTTTAGCTTTGAATCATTCGGATGGATGAATTGGATGGAATGGAAGAAGATGAAACTTTGTTTTTCTGCTTTGCTGAATGTTGGCTTCTTTTTTTTTACACCAGAGCCTTTAGCCGACAAGTTCTGAATACTGCAAGACAAAGACTACGTACCTGACCTCGAAGTACACGGCCCACTATTCACGTTATTTTATTTTATGCTACAATATATATGTTTATATTCAGACTGCAGATAACTGCTGACTAATATTAAAATGCTTCTGGCAAAATGTTCGTGCTGTGGTAGTTTTGTGTTCTTGTAACTTGTGACTGTACCACTTTTAGATTCTCAAAGGCGCCAGGAAGGAAAACCAAGATGTTAAGAGTCCTTTCAAGTGTTTTGTCGGTTGGGTATGAAAAGAAACAAGTTACTATTTAGAAGAAACAACGTGTAGGATGCTTTGGTGAAGAAAATAAATGCTTCAAGCATATTTATATTTATATTTGTCTCATCTTTTCAGCATTACGATTTCGAAAAAGCGACGTATTGAATGCAGTACTAAATAATGTTGAGAAATGTAAAGAGCAACTTTAAATAACGAAACAAAAATAGAAAATATTTAAGTAAAAACTTAACCCGTGTTTTATAAATGAGACAGACTGGGAAAAATACTGCGAAATCCTCTAGCAAATAGTGACTAATCAGCTTCACTGAAGATTGACGTGATTCAGTTTGGAAGAGTCACAGTTTCTCCTTCCCGTTAACACAGATAAAAACTTTCTGGGAATATTATAACAGCAATTTTGTAAACTTAACCATGTGCATGGTAATTTTTACAACAGTATAATTTATTATTCGCGACCCTCAATTTCCACCTAGTTTCGTAGGTTTTCTCCGAAAAAGGCAGACGAAGCTGGATAGCTGGAAGAATAAATCTTTCATATTTTTCAACCTGCCAATTGTAAGCTTCTCTTCGAAATAATGAAATAGGAAAAGATCCAATGTGTGAGAGAAAGCTATTTTTCTCTTTTCTCCCTAACTTTAGCCAATTTGCATTGTACCATTGCATTGCATTACGATTCAAATCCGTCCCAGTTCCAGGAAACGGAAGCACGGAACGGAGGTTCCTTGGCTCATCATTATCATCGCGAAATCCAGATCGAGAGGCAGCTGAAGATAGATGAATGTATTTATTTGCTTGCTTTATTCAAGATAAGATACAGAGAAAGAAACATTTGCTGCAAGAGAGTCGCGAAGCAAGTTGCAGAGAAACTGCCTTGTCATCGCAGCAAAAAAGGAGAAAGTTTAGTATTTGGGGCGGCTCGGCACCAAGGCAAGCGACGAGTTAAAAACCACTATCTATTTTATTAGTAAGACTTCCAACACCAAATATACATAACAAAGTAACTTGCCACCATTGTTCCTTCGTTATATCGGTTGAGCGTCCGACTTAGGCCACAAAAATAATCTTCATTCCATTGGAAATGGTAGCTATTCTTCTTTACCTTTCCCGATGATACTTCTGTCTTATATTGTTCAACTTAGCATATCTTTCCCAGTCAGAAATTCCCTCTGACCTTTACTCTTTTTCCTGGAGAAAGCCAAAAACACTACACTTTTTCATTCATCGGTCGGTAATGCAGCAACTCAGCCTAGTTTTTTTTTAAAAACCACTATCTATTTTATTAGTAAGACTTCCAACACCAAATATACATAACAAAGTAACTTGCCACCATTGTTCCTTCGTTATATCGGTTGAGCGTCCGACTTAGGCCACAAAAATAAATTCCCTCTGACCTTTACTCTTTTTCCTGGAGAAAGCCAAAAACACTACACTTTTTCATTCATCGGTCGGTAATGCAGCAACTCAGCCTAGTTTTTTTTCTCCTGTGAAAACCTTCACAGCGCATCACGTCATATCGTAGAATAAAAATTAAATAGTCATTTTGAGTATTCATTCATCCTGCATAATTTTATCATTAGAATGGAAAGTGGATCTGCAGCTAAAGAAAAAATTCTTTCCATATCAAATGGTAATAATCCTAATCCTTGGAGTATTCTTAAAAGACACACTCAGTACGACTATAGCATTGTGGATTGTAATAATTTACACTTCAAGTTACATATTCACATTACGTTCATTTGCCACTGCCACCAATTTCAATTGCCTGGTCTGCAGACTGCTGCGGGATTCATCTCATCCATTGAAGCAGTCCTTCTGCTGTCAGTTTGCCTATCCGTTTACGTTCATGCGTGCTCACCCAACAGGAAATAACAGACACCAAGCACCGAAATTATATTTAGTGGTCCACCTTAGTGCTGCAGTTACTACGCGTAAGGCAATGAAAGTGCCTCTGCATAAAAAAGGTAGCCTCACAAAAGCCACAGACACGATGAGCTTCAAATTCCATTTCATATTCCGGGGGTTCATATTAATACCGCGATAAATTAGAAATGAAAGCGGTAGCGTAATTCCATTTTAGGTTTTAACGTAAACTTAGTGAAAAGAAAATAACCTCAGATGAATAGTTGTGTGAGTGTGACTACAAAACTCATCGTCTCTTCTTTCAATTTCTTTTTCCTTTAATGATATTTACGATATGATGTGATACATTTCATGATATATTTTTTGGTGATTTATTGAAATGATCTTATGAATTCCATTATATAATTATTGCCAAACACATCCACATTCCTTTGGTTGTTCTTCCCCTTCGCGGGAACAGGACAGGAGAAGGTCGGTATCATTTTTCAAATGTGTCATTTCTGATAAAGGTTAATTGCTCCTGGGACGATCATTTCTTTTAATATTGTTACATGGCCCATGATACGCCAAACGCCAGCTCGAGTTATTTTATTTTGATATTGATACCTCTGTAAAGGATACATGATTTGGGTGGAAAATACCAAAAATATTGGAACACTTGAATTGAATGCTTTTCCATTTTGGATATAAATGATTATTACCAAAAACATGAAGACATCATGATCATGACACACTTCCATAACTTTGCAGAAAGCACGTCGAGAGTGTCTTAATAGTATTAAATAAATGATAGGTACGGCAAAGAGAGTTTTATCCACATCCACGCCAACAAACAAGCTAGAATCATGAGTCATGACTCCTGGGTCAAAACATTAACTACATGACACTGCAGTCCGTGTGAGCACATGCTCCGCGTTTGTATCTCTCTGTAGTGGTGGATTTTTATTTTTCTCTTCGTAAAGGAGAAAAGCATGCTGCTCATTCTTCATGTCATAAAAGCAAACAAATTCCAGAGCACTGACATCACCGCTGCTGCCGCCATCATAATAACATAACGTAACCGTATCTCATCATGTTTCGAAATAATAACTAATGGTTATCGCTATTTACAACCTTGAGACGACGTGTGTATTAGTAGTAAAGAAGCCAGTGAAAGCGAGAAACTGCAGCACACTCGGCGAGTTTTTTTTAGGTATGGGAAATGGTGCAAGTGACGATGACGACTTACTTCCATTACATTCTGCGACATTCGCCTAACTGCAATCTCGCATCACGATATTCTGCATTGCGCCTCAATTTTGGTTACGTTTCCAGAACACGAAAAATAGGGAAACAGAGGAACTTTGGTGTAACCATTGTCGGTAGGACCTTTCTTACTTGCAACAAACGATGACACCATGACTTACAACATCAACTTTGTAATTCTCCTCCACGGACACTCCCTTCGTCCCTGTCAAGCGAAACTCTAGAAAACATTGCAAATTGCAATGCAACGCATTCATAAATCGAAGTGGGGCCTTTCTCACGGATGGAAAGACAAGATGGGTTGAAAAGCAAATAAAATTATTACAAGTCTCGCGAAATGGGCATTTTTCTAATCAGCTAAAAGCTTTCAAATTTATCTGTTCACAATGGTTTAAAAATGTGATGGAGGGACGAGTAAGATAAGAATAATGCAGCATTGTGGATACATCAATTACAAAATTGTAGAAAACGATAACCTCGCATAACTTCCGGCATAACGTCAGGAGCTTTTTTATTGCTGTTTGTGTTTGTATATGTACGTGTGTGTAATACAAGTAAAAGTACGATGGAAGATGTACAATGCACAAGATGGAATTAAATATAATACGTTTATCTAATTAAATAACTCAGAGACAGAATGAAAAAGGAATGAGCAAAAGAGATAAATAACGAATAGAAAATCTGTTTTTCTAGCGCCCTCAAAACTTTTTTTTCGTGATATGTATGAAGATTTTCTTCGCATTACAATGCAGTATTCGTTATTTCGCATTCAATTTCGAAAGAAAGGGGTCCTTTAACATGAACAGGAAGCAGTAATTTTTTACAAAACAAAAGTGTTGCGAAATCTACAACTGAAAAAAAAATTGTTATTTTTTCAACGCTCAAATATTCTGCTAGCCAACTACAAAAACGCAGGAAGTGAGGGGCATGAATTACGGATGGAGACATAATAAAAAGTGTGATGCAATTTATTTTATGCTCAATTCAAATGTTAAAGAAGTCAAAAGAAATCTTGAACTAAAAGTATTTTTATTCTGTATAAGGAATCATAATGTAAACTAAACAACAGTGGAATATAATAGAGTGAAACGACTCAATTGATTATTAAACCGATAAAAAGTTTTATTGACACTCCCATAAACGTAGATTGAGTTGGATTGTAGCTCAGCGAGAGCATTGTTACTGTCATCCTTGTTCGTCTTAATACAGCATTTCGTCCTTGCTCTCTTCCTGCTCACCTTTTTTGCCCATTGCATGAGGCGAGCGACAAAATGGGCAGTGGCCTTTTTGCAACACTTGGAGCACAAAATCATCGGAATGGAAAAGCTAGAACAAAAGGAAGAAAAAATACAGCAAACATTAGAATGACGTAAATTTCGTAATATAAAGCCTCTTTCTTTTGTTTCAAAGGAGGAAAATAAAAATATGTACACAAGGCGTATTGGATTTTATTTTGGATTGAGCCAACCCTCTGACTGTTTCTTTATTATTATTCTGCTCTGAAAAGGGGTTTTATGGGGAATGAAAAATGGCTTTGCAATACAAAAGCGCCATTGTACCACGCTACGTTCTCCACACACAAACAAATACAACGTGTTATTTGGCGCAATAACTGCAAGAGCGCCAGCACTGACTCTTGTGTAATAGGGTCTAATATTGTAAACAAGTGGAGAGTGACAAAAAGGGAAAATTATGGCAAACCTGAAAAGCTATAAGCATGCCATTCTTCCGGCAAAAGATTATTATCCCATTATTTTTTGTAATATGTATGCGGATCCATTATTATTACTACCTTGAAACTTAAATGAAGGAAAAAGGGATAAAGAATAAAATAAAAGCAGAACTCGACTCTTCTCGTTACGAACATCCAACAATGCATTCACATCAACATCACAGTGAGAAACCTTATTGTGTTTTTTATATTAGAATATAATGGGTAGTTGATGCGGAAAGTTTGTTTTCAGACTATTCTTATTATTATTACTATATTATTATTCTCTGCATTATAAGATGAGAATTCATTCCTTTTCTTACCTGGAAACATGTTTGGCATTGGGAAATATTCATTTCGGGAATGAGATTTCTATAAAACTTGTAGCGAAGTGGAGCCGGCCATTTGCAAACAATAGTTTCCGTCGGCTCAAGTGTTCTCAGGTACGCCCTGTCGAGAATTACTGGCACATATTCATTGTTCACTCCAGTTGGCTTGAATGTGAACGGATCGTTTGGACTAGAAATTCCGTCGTCATCTCGGAGATGATGCAGTGGAGTATCATCATCATCCTCATCATCATTATCATCAAATTGTAAAACTTGGACCCCCTCTCCAGTCACGTCTTCCCTCCATCGTTGTGCATTGGATCGGTATCGGGAACCACCAACTCCATTCCCGTTGTAACTGCTGGCTGATGATAAGCTGCCTCCGCGTTTACGCCGATTACCGTTGGAAATACTGCCGCTGCCACCTCTTCCTCCAAATTGCTGCTGTTGTTGCTTGTTGGCACCGATCAAGCCGACCGCTTCCTCATCCGAGATCCCGTCTTCCGGCTGAAACTCCACAACTGGAAGGACTTCGAAAGAGACGAATGAGAATACGAATGGATGAAAGCAATTGATGCAGTGATTTCCCCTGGGGTTAAGCAATGGATTCGTGGTGGAGCACCGGTAGCACATGGGCAGGAGGTCCTCACTGTCGTGAAATTTGTCACCTCGTGATGCCAAAGTGAGCAAGCAGAGACCATCCCGTAACGGCTCCGACACCATCAGCCCCTTCAACCGTTCCAAAACATTGCGTGCCAATTTGAATGCTTTCAGTGTTCTCGCCTGTTTTGCCAATGTGTACAAAACGTGAAATTTTGAAATTGGTAAGTCTGTCTCCACCATGAGCTCATGCATAAGAAATTTGGAGATGTTAAAAAGAGCGTCGGCCATGAATGGTGTGAAAGGTTGGTCGGTGTATCGGTATACGGAATTGAAAGCATAGTACATCGAGGCTTTCTTCTGATGTAGGTAAAAGCTTTCCAACATTTGCTCTGCAATATCCACGTCTTCCATCCGGCTTCGTGCCAAATCCAAATACTGAATGCTCAGAACCCAATTGTAGTAGCCAGCGTCGTGGAACCTCGTCTCAAATATAGCATTCTTTATGAGTTGTTCCAAGACTTTAAATGCCTCTTCTGGACATCCGGCCTCATGAAATGCTAAAGTCATTAAAAAGGAAAACCACACACCCCAAAAATTTCAGCTCATTTACTTCCACTTCCAACTATTCCCATAAATATTCATATAATTAAGAAAACTACAGGCTTTGCTTGAGCAAAGAAAAAGCACTTGACTTTCTCCAATAACTGAGACAAAGTGGAATGAGTCTAAATGAGACCATGAGTGAGTTCTTTTTTATATAATTTATTCCACAGTTTTCCCGTCGTGTGTATGATTATGTGGAGGCGAATTTTATGGATGATTATTACGTAATGAAAGAACGTACCTTTTTGTGACTCAGCAAATCGATCATTCTCCGCTAACCACTGGGCATATGGCAAATAAGCCATTTTCTTTAGTTCGGGTATGCCTCTCAACTATAACGAATACTTCCTGCCAGTTACGATCCAGAATGTAAAGGTCCACAACTTTGTCAACAAGACCCACTCTGCGAAACATTTCGGCAGCGGAGGAAGCCTGAAACATATTTAGAAATTCAGCTGCCACTTTGTTCATATATAAAAACTGAAATCAGACGCTGATTGTATGGTGATGGTAAAAAACGCAGCATTCATCTTGAAATTTTTATGGGAGTATGACACGAAAGTGCATAATATTAATCCTTTCTTTTGCTGCATGGGGCGAACTGAGATCGAAAAGCGTCACGTCAACGTGTTGGGAGGAAAGAAAGAGAAACCCGAGTGATAAGTGTTTCGTATTCCCCCTTTTCAGGAAAAGCTCCAACGAATTTCTCAAATCACTGTTACGCTGCCGTTGTTAATATTTATGAGTAGATAAAAGAAAAAGTTTATTTGTTTACTGACCTCACCCAGCTTGACCAAATACTCTGCACATCGTGTCAATGCATTCGTGTCATTTCTATCCAGTTTTCGGCCAACCTCCAGGAGCCTGTCAAGTTGAGAGAGAAGCATCATCACATCACATCAACATAATAACAATAATAGGAATAAAAGAATAATAATAAAAATCGCCATAAAAGCGAAGCAGGCATGGTAGTAAAACGGTGGTGTGTGGCGTGTAGCATTTCTACATACATTTGTAG
>VYYJ01001409.1:0-31214 GCA_021029165.1 Cyphoderus albinus | reverse complement strand
ATTAGAGAGTCGGTAGAAAACCAGAGTGTACACGACATGGCATGGTCATTTCTTTTATGGACACATGTCCAACATTAGATAGTCAGCATGCACGGTTTAAGTTGTGAGAAACACTTGTTAACAAATAGTTGTCGTGAGTTTCTCCTGCAAAGCTTGATTGAAAATTCCGTGATTACAATGAAAGGAAATAAAAAACAACATTCAATTGAATGGAAATAGCAAATCTCCATTTTTAGATTAGGCGATACAATTTTCTATTCATTAACGTAAATATATGTACATGCCATTGCATTGCCATGCATCTAGTAATGAACAAATTAATCTATTAACATGCAGAACTAAATATGCTAAATTAATGCGGCTTTGTACCTGTCATCCCCGCTTCCCTCCATTTTCAGTCCTTTGTTGGACCATCTGCGTCTCCGAATGTCGCTTGACATTTTCCGTGCACAATTTTGTGTCCAACGTAAGTGAGGAATAGGGACAAAGTAGAAATAGAGGGCAAGAGCGTGAGCGATGGAGTCAGGGAATCAGAATTGCTTCCGCTCAATTGCCACCACATCACTTTTCGACCAACGCTACTCAAAGTATGTATACCTAACACAATGAACGTGCAAGTGGGAATGGAAGAAAAAAGTGTTCCAGTCGAAACAATTCTGAGAAAGTCTGAACTGACTGAGCAACTTCATCTCATTCCCATCTCCACTCTCCCGTCAGCATGATCAATATCATCAGGGCTATGCAATCTTAATTTCCATTTATGTCCCCTAAAAGTTTTTATGGAAAGAGGATGGGTTCGACCGGCACAAAAATGGAGTTCACAGGGAATATTTATGGCTTCAACTCTATAAGTGCACGTGATTCACATTGAAAAAGTCAGTAGACAAGAAAAACACTAGAATCACAATAAAAGAATAAATAATGAATTGTCTTTGTCTGCAGCACAACACAAAACTTCTTGTACGAGCTCTATAAAACGTTAAGGTCTTAAAATAATGATTTAATTGTTGAGCAAATTGACTACTAAACAAAGCAAGAGTTTTTCTTTTGCAAAGTTTGCTGCACTTGCAATTTAGCTTTTGCAAAAAAGTGCAAACGATGAAGTACTTCCACTCAATTAAAACACGTGGCGAGAAAGACTACATTTTTTTGAGTAAGGCAGCCAAGGACATGCCGGGTTTCGGAAGTTTGATTGATGTACTTTTTCTCTTGTGCCCCTAATTATTCATTTCGCTTGCACTCTTCTGGCTACCAACAGCATGAGCGAAAATTAGAAACATATGGTTTACTTATCATCTTGTGCGCATTTTGGAGCCATGCTATGCTGGATGGTTATGGTTGTACTTTATAGGTACATGGGCTGCATGTAGATGCTTAATATGCCAATCTACCAGTTTACCGGCAATAGTTTGGGTACGTGTACCATTACCACTACTACCACGCTATTTTATTGAGAAAAAGGCATTTGTTGTAACATTATCACTTATCGCGTGCACACAACACAAGGACACGAGGGACTTACATAACGAGGAGAAGGCAACAAGAGAGTTGAACGAGTAACTCGAACAATGCAATAATAGGAAAGTAAAAAAATGTGATGGGTACAAAGAAACTTGTGCGACTATTGCGAGCAGGTCAACATTTCACATATTAAGAGAAATTCTACTGCCACAATGACAAGAAAATAGCATTGTTGGATATTAGGGGACTTGTAATATGTGTAACTTGAGTAATTTGTATTACGCTCATGGTGTTCATATCATTGCTCATTGTTCAATAAAGAAGGGCACTTGTACAGCAAAGCGGTAGCTCCAAGTCTGCATGTGCACAAAAGATCTTTTGGTGTGTTTCAACTTTTAAAATTTTCCATCAATATCAATGCAATGCAATATCGAAGTCGAATTGGCAATTGTCACTGGATCTAATTTACTCAGTAACCTTTGACATTTTGGAAAAATTAGATTGATCCACGGCATTTGGCGATAAGTAAATTAGAATGCGTTAGAAATGCGAAAAGATTAGGATGACCTTTGTATGGCTTGCTTATATTATGCTGGTTTGGTGATGTAAGGAGAAGAATAAAAATGAAATTACAAATTCCAATTTTCAGTAGCAATTTAGACACCCACTTTTAGCATTTCACATTAATTCTAGACATGATTCGTTACTGCATCAATCTTTCAAAATTCAATTCTTGTTGAATCTGGAGCATATTATGGAATTTGAAATTTTTGTGGAATGAATGTAATATTTATTAAAGATATAAAGAACCTTTATGTTATTCGTAAGGTATGCGCGCTGATAGATTTGAAAAAAGGTTTTATGTAATTACTCACCTTGCATTTGGGGCGTTAAGACACGCTTTAAAAATATCCTTTTCCTTCCAAGTCCCGAAAAGTTAAAGAAATTCAAGTGAGCAAGTCACAAAGTAAAACACAGTAAAACGAAGGCGGAAAGTCTAAGAAAAGCAGGCACAAATAGGTACCAATTAGCACGTTTTAATTCACACACAGTTATGTAGAGGAACTTGTTCGTTTGACGGTTTCGAATTGAATACTGACGACGCACTTATCACTTGTTAAATTGTTTGTCAACTTTAATCAACTAAAAAAATAAACACTTTCATTTCAATAGGTTAGAATAATAAAACTTTATTTGATCAGAATTGCACTTTGCCCCTATCTCGTTGCGCCGTGCTAAGTGAAGTTGTACGTGCTCTGAAGTGTCTCACCGTTTGTTCTTTGTTGTCTCGGTTTGAACTTATTTTTGTTCCTTTTTCTTAATAAGCAATCCAACTAAAAGTCACCACTCTTGTTACTTCAGCAAGTCATTTTCTTGGTAAACACAGAGACAAGACATCTCAAGTAAAGCGTTTTCTACATAACGAAGAAGACCAACTCCGTACTTATCGAACCGCTTCCTTGCTTTGTTTGTCTTCATAAAACTTTTCTTTTCGCTTGCTTTGCTACTTCCCTTCTGATGCTCGCTACTTTGCTTCAAATCTCAATCCTGCATGCAGCCAGCTCTCTCTCTGTCTCGATTTTGTTACATACTTAAATTGTGGGAGACGCGGACTGATACAACAGGTAATTTTTGCATGTTATGTAAAAATAATGGAACAAGTTGATTTCGTTGTTGCTCTTGCTCTTCTAGCTCTAGCTGGCTGCTAGCTTCAACCAGTGGAAGTGGATGAAATTTTGTTATAAAGTAAGCACAGTCACACACAACAGCCAAAGTTTCAGGCATCCAAACTGCTGCTTTTTTTACTTTGTTACTTTACCTAGGAATGAGATGAGAGAAGACCGCTACAAAACTACAAACGCCTAGGCTTGCTTCAGATTCAAGTTTTGTGTGAAATTTTCGCTTCTCGTAGTGTTACAGCCTCTATCGTTGCGCTGTTGTGTTCCGAGTAAATGCTTATTAATAAACGCTTCCCCGTATAACAACGTTACATTACAAAAGTGTTCTGTAGGTAGGTATCAATCTGTGTTGTAGAGAGAAATAGGCAATAATTGTACGTTTTAAATGCTACAGAAATCAAAACGATTATATTATAAAATGTGGAGGCAGGCTGCAGTCACAATCACAAGAGTGGTCTTGAGATAGGACGAGATGAGAGCGAGCACCTTTTGTCTGCGTAAAAATATACAAATTAAATCTATTCACCTTGTGCGTATATAAACATACTTTGTTCAATCATCCTTCAGACATTTTAAACAATTTTACAAATGTAGTATTGAAATAAGAGTACCTATGCGATTTTTGTTGTATTTTAATGCTTGTGCGTCTGTATTTGAAAATTTTAAACTATATTACATGATGACTGCTTGAAGCGACATGACATTTTTACTATACATAAAATTGCGAGGGTAAAAATGTGACTGACCGGAGTTTTCCAATTTGAAAAGCTTTACATTGCGTGTCAGATAGAAAGAAAAAAGCGAGGTATTACAAATGTAAAATAGCGGTGCGCCATTTTATTGATAGAAGTAAAAGATTTCGCTTTTGTTTTGATTATGAATTCAATTCTCCTTTCCTGGCACTGTTTATCTTTTTAGCGAATCTCCTCATCTTGTTATTGTTCCATGAAAGTTTGAGTGCCTTGAGTAGGAAAGAAGTGAAAAATAAAGTGCGTCGAGAGTGGAGAGCGATTGCATTTTTATTTTTATTGTCGATAATGCATCGCTTGCACACAGATCACGATGGCGTGGCTTTGGTTTGCATTAATGTCCCATTATGTACATGCATTTTCCATTTCATCTTGTTTCACTCCTCATTTCAAATGTAAAGCTGGATTCTTGAATCATAAAAATTGTTCATTCAAGATTTTCAGAAATAAGGAAGCTTCCAAATGCCATATGCAATGACGATAATAGCTTGGAAATAAAAAGCTTTTAATTTAAATAAACCATTTATTGAGATTTTTCTCTCGCGTTTTTCTGTAGGTACACATACACACATTGCCACATTGCTTCAACTTTAAATGGAATACAAAATCCGATTTTTTTATTTATTTTATTTGATTTAAACAAAGAGTAGGAGGGAAGTCGAGTTTCAATATAATGCGCCTGTCCCTCTTCGTTATTCAATCGGTAAAAATTTGAAAACTCGAACTGAGCATGTTTATTGACAATATATGGAGATAGTTCACACAGACATTACGCATAAGAAGTCTGTTTCATTTGCATAGCATAAGTGAAGTCATTCTTATTTCAGAAATATTAAATGACACAAAGAGAATCATGGAATGCTGAGAAGTTGCATGGAGTCTCTGTTACTTCATTGTTAAAAAACTACAACGCAATTTTCTGTTACTCGCTCCTTTGTCTTTGGTCTTATTCATTTCCATTTCCAGCATTCTTACTTTAGCCCTGATATGGCTAAATCTCATATACAATGTAATTTTTACTATACAACTAGGTAAATAACGTGTTGCAACATTGGTAATAATGTTTAGTTTCACATTCGCATAACTTTTCCACTCTTCCTTATGAAAGGCCCTGTTTAAAAACCGCGAAAGTAATAAAATGCTCACATTTGACTTTCAACTGGTTACCTTACAAGGGATACATTTTTACACAAGTCGTAAAGTTGGTGGTGGTGGTGATTTTTTCATGCGATTTTTACTGCTGTTTGCTCATCACACCAGAGATTGCCCATGCCTTTTTATGTGATGTTTGTTCCTTCGTCTTTTACTACGACGAACAAGACAAGTGTTAATGTGCTCGTTGCACGGAAAGTCTAAGCTGGGAAGAAATGAAATTAGAATAAGAAGCATAAATCCGTGTACAAAAATGCCAACTTATTTTGGACCTTCTTCTTGCCTCATACCTACAACTTTTCTAAGCCTAACTCAAGGGCTGTACGTATTTTATCTATGTTATTATAATATGAATGATACTATCAGCGAACTCCAGAATTGTGCATGCGTGGCATGCCAAATGTGGCAAAAGAAAGCTGATAAGATTTTTTTTCGCAATTACACAATTTGAATGCAGCAGTCATTGTTAGAAGAAACTCTATTAATGTGGTTTGGATCGGTCATCATCGTCATTTACATCTTTCTCGCCTGGCCTGTCTACCTTCCAGCTAAATTAATGATATTATATTACTTGTGTAAGTTATTGCCGAAGGTAAGAGTGGTCAATACACTGACAAGTCAACTTCTTCTATGCTCAACGACCTCAAGAGTATGGCAACACAGCAGAGATTCAAATCTGCGTACTAAAGAAAAAAAGAAAAAAGCATCGTATCATATCGTTGGACATAGCGTTGGGAAGACGGGAACTGATGATCAGCAAATCATCAGTAACACATCAAACTTTTGGCTTAAGGGCAAGTAAAAAAGATGAAAATCGTTTCTGACGTGTTTACGCTGCTCGTATACTCCCCCTTGCAAAGGAGGAGGAGGACACACCGAGTGGAAGTCGTTCAACAAACATACTTCATCTTTGGGACTCGGTTGCGTTTCCTCCATTTAATCTACTCAAGTCTTAGATTTCATTTTGACATGACAGGAAGGATCCCTGAAAGAGTAGGAGAAGAAACAAATAATGAACTTTTAAACTCAGGGTGGTAATGCAGTAGATTTTAAAAATTAATAGTGTTATTGAATTTGAGAATTTGCATTTTACAACTCCCAAGATGAACTGGAGGACAGGACAGGACACACTGTCCAGGTTGACGAGTTGTCTTTAAGAAGAATGGAATGGAATGTATTGGACTTTGTGTGCTATCACAGGTTACGTTCTACTGACAAAGGTAGAAGCGAAAAGTTGTTCATCTTGAAGCGATTATATCTATCTATATTTCTAACTAAACTAAACTGGAGTCAAACTTGAGTCGAAACCGGGGAAAATTATACCTACCCATCTACAAAACAGCTTACTTTAAAAACAACAATTTCGCTATACCGCATAACACCAGCTTCTGTCTTATACGCATTCACTGATGATGTAGATGGAGGTGATTATCTCACATCGTAACATTTTATACATGTGTTCATATTTTTGAAACTTAGGTACGTGCATTGAGTACTATTCCCTGTTGTGTACTATTACTATTTTACTATACAATTTTTAATGATGTATGCATTGTTTTTGGAGATTGGTATGCATTCTGGCTTCTGCATTTATTTACTAGTTTGTGAGTAAAAAAGAAAATTGCTTTGACTCTCGTTGAACTATCAATCGCGTCATCATGGCCATACATGGTTCGGTGAAGTTGATGCTGATCTGATGCCGAAGTAGAGATGAAAAAAGTAGCTCATTTGGGCTAATCAAAGTAAAGTGAAGGAGAGCAGAAGTTAAGGTTTCCAGCAGCATGACTAAAGATACATTTTTGTTTTCTGCCTTGCCTATCAAACGAAACGGTACAAAAAGAAAAGATTTTGTTCCGCCAAGGTTATTGTTTAATATTACGACTACGACCACGACCGATGAAAATAATAACCAGTATTTTTATTATTTATTATATTATATTATAATGTATGGACGTAATTTACTAATCGCTTTGCAGAACATTATAAGCATGAAACTACACACGGGAAAAACGTGATCGAAATCCATCAACTCAACGATTAATTCTTTTTCGGTCGGGGTCCTCGCAGCTCACTTTTGTTCATTGCTGGTTTGCTAAATTACCGATTGGAACGTAATAGAAGAGACGAGACTGAAAAGAGAACATGACACAAAATTTGGTGATTTTTTAGGCCAACTTTTTGGAACGTATGGTGCTACTCTGAAAATTCACAACAGATACATATACCATCTGTCGTAATAAGGTTAATGCAGGTTAATAATTAATAGACGATTATTAACAGCCTTCTACTTTCCACACCGCTGCGAAACATCTCTTTTCTTCTCAAGTTATTGCCATACGCTAGAGATGTAAATCTAGTGGCAATCCTTAAAATCCGAGTTTATTTTCTAAAGTCTAAAAACTAGAATAATGAAAGTTATGTTTAAAATCTACTTAACATACATTTCTAAGCAAGTTCTAATTGACACATTCACAGATTTGTTGATTACTGAGAAAATATTTTGAAAACAGATTTCATTTTCCATCTACTGTGCTGCTTTACTGCGTAGCTTATTAGCGGGAAATCCCCCATAAATTATGTAGGGGACACAATGCAATATAAAGGTGTCATTACATCAAAACTGTTCCTTCAATTCACATGCCTGCATAACAGGTTCTTGTCAATAAAATCATAAAATGGGGCGAAATTTGGTCATGAGGACATTTCGACCGTAAACACTGTGGAGATGTGTACGTGTGAGTAGTTTTGGAAAGTATCGCAGAAGGAAATAATTAGACATTTTTCACAGGTTAGTGCGAGTTAGTTCATAAACCAGCATGGCATCGATGCATTTTCATGATTTACGCCACCATTACAAACAATACCAATCAAACGTGCGTCGATAGCTCTTCCTAGAAAATGAGATTGATCGCTCCATTGATTCATCAAACATTAACAGGCAAATAAATGATTGATGGTTGAATACTTGTCATCAACATCATTCATTCTAAAATGATTGAGCGATGCCTTCTACTTGGTAAATATCCATTAATATTATTTCTCGTTAATCAAAATTCATGCTAAAATAGTTCACCTTATTAGGTCAAAATTAGTCGCATTAATAAAATATGCAATATTAATTTGCTAATTAACCTCACAATGAGATAAAGGTGCAACAAAAAATAAAAAAGGAGAAATGTGTGGCAAAACAATTAACATTGTTATTTATCCATTTTCGTTAGTTAACCACATGTTTTTTCACAAAGAGGAGAAAGCGTTTTATTGCCTAATCCTTTTATTAGTAGAAAGTCAATAACCAAGTAGCGACTAACGGGAATGAACCATAGCGTTCCAATTAAAAAACTTAAACAAATCCTGCGGCCATACTACGTACTATATTAGACTACCTCAACCTCAATTAATGAACAGTTAAGTATAAATACGTATAAATAATGGAAGCGGTTTAAATATTTATTTGTTGACTTAGTTTAAAAACTATCGCGTTTGATAACACCTAAAAAAAGTTCGCAGCAAAATGAAGAAAAAAATTATGATTTTCTGTTTATGAGGGAGGACCGTAAACATGAACAAAGCCTCGTTTTTGCTGTGATCATTGATCACTTCCGTTTCCTAAATTGGAATATGCCAAAACAACAAAACACAATCCAAGGACACTAACAACTTTTCATTAATAAGCTACAACTTACTTGAATAATAGGGAACTGTTCTGTGAAGTTCAACGCAGATAACGGTTACATAAGGACTTCATCTACCCATTGTTTCATGTGTACCTTGTGATTCTGTGAGTGACAAGTTTACTGACCTAG
Organism: Cyphoderus albinus; assembly: GCA_021029165.1. Classification (NCBI taxonomy): domain Eukaryota; kingdom Metazoa; phylum Arthropoda; class Collembola; order Entomobryomorpha; family Paronellidae; genus Cyphoderus; species Cyphoderus albinus. The sequence continues at coordinate 22,367 of VYYJ01001409.1, read as the reverse complement.
AAAATAATGTGATCTTGCATCACAACAGTCAATGAATTAAAGGTCAACTCCTTCCAGATTATTATCTGCGTTTTTACCAGATTTTTATTAAGAGGTCAAAATTTTAAATATTCCAATTTTTTGTTTGAAGACGATTTTATAAAGTAATCACAGCAGTTTCTACATAGAAGCAATTTTTAAAATTATCAATTTAGTTATATAATGGCAAATCTGCAACAAAGGTTAGTTACTGATCATGTATGTAACTATTTAAGGTTAATAACACACCTTAATGTTTTATTAGTCAAAATATTGTACAGAAAAATGCTTGATGTCAGAATCGCCGATAAGACCACCAGAGCACATTTTCGGCTTCCACATTTTTTGCGACTTGCCACAGACCTTAATTACTATGCTCTATATCTGTCTCACAATACGTAATATTTCTGTCTAAAATAAAACAATGTGAGAAAAGCCGATCTGATCTGGCAACGGTGTATGCAAATTCGACTACTTACATAGTATAAATTCTCAATTACGTATCTACATTTGTAAATCACATTTAACGAAACTTTCTGACGATTCACCTCAAAGTCACTGGCGGTATGCGAGGAGATAAATTTCAAGGGAAGGAAGACCGTCAACGATGCAGTAAATTAAAATTATCATTACACTCGGTTTCATTATCAACCGGTTTCGATGTCCCCAACTCTGGAAGCATTCATGTTATTGCGTCATTCATTGAGTCAAAAACAAAGACACAAGACCGCCGAGGCTGTAAATTGCTTTATTTTGTTTGTGGTCTACAAAAACAAGTATTCTTGTGTTCTCGTACTTTTCTTGGAACCAACGCAGTTCTAAAAAATATCTATCTTTCCTTCGATTTTTCTTTATACTGTAATCATCGAGTTGAGATTTGCATTCGCAAATCGTTTGCTGCTTCTTCATTTCATCAAAGTTGAATCTCTTGAGGGAGTTATTGAAATTAAAAGCACGACACTTGCACTTTTAAAGAAAAACATGAATAACAACAGCGATAAATGCTAAATGGTTTGCTGTTGGTGAAAGAGTGTCTGTCTGGCAATGGGGGATATTTTTTTAAAATGCAAGGCTGAATTGTCTGCAAGTTGCAATAATAAGAAGCGAGAGTGAAAAACTGAAAAGCAGTAGTTTCCTTGTTGTGACAGGCAGAGACAACTGGGCGTGCGGTGAAGCCGTCGGAAGGCGGCACATGATGCAAAGCAATGAAGTAGTCGCAACTGAATTAATCTTAACACAGCCTCTTGCATGTTTCAAGATTGTTCGAGTCTAATGTAAAACGAGAAGAGACGTGATGAACGTTTAAAGTTTAGAGGATTTCTAATGCATAGCAAATTTCAAGATGGTCAAAATGATTAAATTTTCGTTGGGGTGGAGGAAAAGTCAAGTGATATTACATTACTGAACATCTTACTTTTCCACCTAAATTAATTCATCGCTTTCTACCATATCCTTCTCAATCTCAATGCAAGCTAGTTTGAATTTATTTACACGTTTAAGTGTAAGTTTTTATCGCTGAAGTTTCGAGTATGATGTGATGTGGTACACTTTTAATTATCACTCCCGCGACCCGTCATACACCAACGATCCGGAACTTTTCTTCAGCTATGCCACTTTCGTGAGTAATGATCTACCATTAAGTAAGTACAATTCATTTTCTCATCCATACTTCCGTGAACTGGGTTGAATGTGAAACTACATTTTAATTATTACCGCAAAAGTTGCAGTTGCATATCCTCAATCTCTACGCAATAATTTTCTTCAAGGTCCAATTGTAAACTTTTTTCAACGTTTTACATAAATTATAGGAAGTAATGCATTTATATTTATAGTTTCATTTTTTTGTCCTATTACAATATTTTATAGATTTGACAATTCTAGTCCTTATATAGGCTCTATTTATAAGAATTTATAAATCAATCAATTTTTGTTTGTTTGAAAATCTCTTCTATATACATACGTAATAATGTGTAAAGTCTTGTATGGAATAGAATCAGTCACTGCTGGTGACTGATTCAGCTGGAACTGCTGGTCACGTTCCCAGACTCATATCTAGGATACTCAAGTTCGCCTTCAAACTCATCATGGATGGAGTAAATCCCACTTCCCACGGCCTTGTTGTATTCAAATGCATCGTCTTCTCCTGCAAATTCCTTATTGTTATCAACCTGAGCTTGCTGAGTTACCTGAGTACTAAGGCTCGGCCTGTACGCTACAATTTCCTTATCGAACTGGTCAAAGTCAGGGTATGCTGCGGAAATGTCGACATCCCTATAAATGAGTTTCTGACGGAGAGCCCAGAGATTGCTGACTTCTTGCACGATCGTGTCTGAGGTTTTCTCACTCACTTTTCCCAAAGGTTGCCATTTCCCGCTGATACACAAACTTGGTTGGAGCATGAATGTTCCGACGGGGAAATCGCTCTCAACTAAAATATTGTAATTCAATTCAGTATCGTGGAAAGATTGAAAATTCCGAGAAAAAGTATAAAAATGCAACAACAACCGCTATAAATTAAGAGGAGCGGAATAAAATCGATCAGATTACGTTCACATTAAATTTAAAAGGTTGAATTGAGGATCAGATTTGAATTAGTTTGGTAGCGTAACATAACCTTTTACAATATGAAAAATAGGCTTAAAATAAGTTGTACATAAAATAGAGAATGTTATCAAAAGACCTACGGCATTCCACGCCCACATTGAGCACAGGCAAACAACTCGTGTTGGGTGACTGATGCAGCCCGGATGAGATGAGCTGCGCTGCACTTGGAGTGACGCTTTTTACCCCATCTCCCATTAATCTTACCAGAGGATCACACATAAGCCAAGTGTGTATCGTGGTAATTGCACTTTCTGCCATGCACATGGATCGATTGGGCCGCTTCGTGGCATACGCCAATAATCGTTTCTGTGTTCAATAAAATGTAGAGACTGAGTGAAAAGAGGAAAAAAGTGTTTCCCTCTTCATTTCATTTTTTACCATATCAAGCATGCTTTACTTGGGAGATCAGGAAGTCTTTAGAAAATTGAGTGAAAATGTAATTGGATTTGGTTGCCATTTCGGCAAGCGGAATCTCTATTCCAGGGCCACGCATGGAATAATTTCCACCTCGAACTGTCGCATCTCTTACTTCGACATAGCAGCCAGTCAGGCCAGGCCAACCGTAGGCGTGAAGTCTCGTTATGACTCCAGACGGCAAACTTCCTACTCTGCCGATTTCCGCTTTCGCACACTGAACCACGTACTGACCTGAAGCGATTACTTTGCCAGGACCACAACTGGAGTAAGGTGTCATTTTCCTACAAATCTATTGCCAACACACACACACAGGTTTGATGGTGGCGTTCAGGGAAAGTTTAGGAGACAGAATAGAATTCTCCTCATTTACATGATCTTCCAATATAATCTAAGTGCTTACTTCCGCTATGTAACAGCTAGGACCTTCTCCGCCCACAAGAATTCGGCAGTCCGTTATTTTCGCTGTTTTGCAGTTAAACGCGTTCATGATGCGAACCACTTTAAACTCGACGCGATCCAGCCACTCACGAGGGTCTTCCATTAATGTCCTTGTGAAATCCTCCATCAGCAGAACCAAATGACATTTGTAAAATGCCATGGGCAGAGTAGTCACTGTTCTTGCTTTGTACAGAAGAGGTGAAGCCATATCTACGATCTCCATAATTAGACCATCCAGAACTCGCTTCTCTGTGTACTCGTCAAATATCGAAATCTGGAGCTGGAGTCCATACGGAAAGATTGACATTGGGGAAAGAAGTTGGGTTAGCATGAATTCCAGAGTTTTCATCGGGCAATTTATGATGCCAATGTTGAATATTTCACCGTCACCGTGATGATGTCTTTCATGTGCGCGGCCATACATCTAAAAAAATGATTTAGTTGTCTTGTGGAAACAGTAAGACTTGAACTATTGACTAATGAAATTCGGATCATACTGCCCGGTTTGAGATGACCATATTCTTGAGGGCGGAAGTGGAGAAGTCACACAAAATGCCAAAGTACAAGAGAGCAAATTCACAGAAGTCATTTATGTCTCCAATCAGCCTAGCTTTGCCTTCGCGATCCACCAGCACCTCGTAAACGCACGGCGACCTTTGGATATGCCAGCCATGGCGTATATTCATTTTTGCCATGAATTCCTAATATTTATTGCACAGAATAAATTTATTTATCAATTTGGTAGATTTCAAGTGAATTTTTTAATTTCCTATTTATAATGTGACCTCAATGATCATAATCATACTTTCCAATGCATCTGGTCCAACATTTCTTTATTGAACTCAACTCCGGGGTTTTGTGTTACAATTTGGTCCACGATTTTCTCCGCCTTCGCGTACCATGGACAGTCGTATAAACCAACTAGCTCATAACGAGACATTTTGAAGTACTGTGAGAATATGCTATGAATGTACAAAATGAAGTGGATTTTTGGGTCCCGCTGATACAAGATACAAGTGTTCGTTCATTTACGATTTTGATTTGATAGTAACTTCTTGAAAAGACTTTTTAAAGATACAGGTTCATTACAATAATTTTTTTCACACGAGCACGCCCATGGCTACCTCAGGCCAAGATAAGGTAGCCTCTACAAACCTAGAGGTGGCCCAGTGAAAGTTAGATTGCAACTGGAAAAAGCAAAGAAGGAATTAAAGCATCGATAAATCCTAGGAAGACAGAGTCATTGTTTATACAAGCTTATCGTTTATTTATTTCTATTTAAAAAGGGCACTTTATTTATATTTTACATAATTACACACGCATTAGCATAGGATATTTAGCTAAGTTGCTTAAATAAGTTTAGTTTGTAGCTACTGAATTATTGTGCTTCTGATGACATTTTGCTGAAGATCCTTTGGTTCGCTTATGTTTCATGCGGCGATTCTGGAACCATACTTTTACCTAAAACAATCAAAGTTTTAAGAGAATATATGTTTAAAAAGCAACCATTTTACTTTAAACTGAAGAAAAATAATTTAGTAACAAAGATCTACAAGTAGTTTCAATCAAATGAATCTTTCAAAAAGTACCTGTCTCTCAGTGAGGTCCAATGCAACAGCAATTTCATATCGTCTTAAACGTGTCAAGTAGTTCGAATTCGTAAACTCTTTCTCCAATTCCCGAATCTGCTGCTTTGTGAAAGCTGTTCTCTCCTTCCTCGACTTTCCGTCTGGATCTGAGAAATGTATAACATGGCATAAAAACTATATATTAATAATGCACACAATTCCTATTATTTAATTCAATTAGGTAGAAACACTTATAATTTTCCAAAGACAATTTGTATAACTTACCCATGTATGAATCAAAGTCATTGTCAATCCAATCTCCGGCATCCCGTTCTGGATTCTGAAAATTCGGCATTGTGTGATCTTCTTTTGGAACTTCCACGCGAAATCCTTTCAAGACCTCATTACTTGGACCATCGCTGAAACCACTGTTATTTTGAGTGACACTTGCTGAACATTTCACCGCTTCACATTTCTCATTGTGAATGAAACTTTGGAAAGGGGTCTGCGAGTAGGAATTTAAACAGGTTTGATTTTCTTGGTTGATATTCCGTGGTCCTCCGTCCTCACCGTTAAAACTGCTCTCTGATGGGGACGACGAGGCACTGCTTTTAGGACTGTGTGATGTTGTAAAGTCATCGAATCCCTGGGAAGACGGGGAAACAATGAAATACTGACAACCGAAATCCATAGGCACGTTTACTCCTCTATCTTCAACTGTTTGATGAAAGTCGTCTTCCATTGATGTGCAATGATTCGAAATGAAATGTGGCTCTTGATGTTGGAGATGGTGACCCACTCGACTGCTACTGTTGTTGTAAGATGCTTCAGTGAAACAAAGATTTTTCTTGAGAACGAATTGGCTGTTGCTGTTGTGCCAGTGATGATGCTCCAAACTCTCCGAATGAACGTTCACTGGGGCACGGTGAGACTTGGAATCTGTCCACGTTGGAATAATCCAGTTTTTTTCGTAGTCCGAAAGGTAATCGGTCATTGATTGAGGAGCTGTCCCACCTGTGCCAACGGACCATGAGTACTCCATGGTTTGTGTTTTAGAAGAACTGAAACTAATTGTAGGAGTTAATTGTGTGATTTCAACTTATCCGTGGCTGAGTGCTTACTAAAATCATTTCACTTGTTCTCGGTCAACTTTTATTGAGTGTTCTGGAACGAGAACTGTCGTGATGAACCAACCAAGTAAAGTAGCAATTTTTAAGTGAACCGTCTCATGTCAAAACTGTTTCATCAATGAACCCGAACTTCACACGCTACATTACTTTAAACAAAAAAAAGTTTCTAATTGTTGACTCTTGTGGGAGGTGACCACCCTCAAAATAGTATCGCATTTACAGCAAAAGCCACCGAGTTGTGGACTGTATCTGATGTCATATTCATAGCAGCTTCCGGGTTATTTGAGTCTTTCTTGTTTTACCTCAAATAAACTCGTTCGTTGTCGCTCAGTGAGCGGTTCGATGGAGAAAAAATCGTGTTCCGCCTGTAGAGTTTAAAAAGGAAAAAGGTAATTACGCACTTTATGTAGCACACACTTTCTGAGGCATATCTTGGCATGTTTATTTATAATGTATGTATAAATGGTTGTTTCAATATTGGAGAAACTTTCAACGGATCATGTTATGCATGTCAAGAAGAAATTCCCTGGAGGAGGGATTCATTTCACAAAAATACCGACTACCGGACTACGCAAAGAGGTAAAGTCTGGTTGAGTCTACGGGATTATGTGATCCTGCTGTGTAAACATCCGAAAATACTTTCTCACCTCTCAAGTACCCTCATCTATCTTTCATACTCGAATAACTCGAGCAAACTCAAATGTGATCTCTTCTTCTCTGCGTAAGTTGCGGCCACCGCCATCATCAGGATGCAAAAGATGAATGAAAGAAAAAAGTTCTCTCTGCTCTGATCTCAAAGCGCCCCAAATTTCTTCCTCCTCGTCCCTAAGAATTTTCTTTTGTTTTACCCATTGCAGTGGACCCAGACAGCTTGTCGCCGTTGATTTTTAATGTGGTCTTTAGTCTAAATACTTTTATTTAACGAAGGGGTGTTCCAACTCTAATCGCTCTTTCTTTGAGTCCGTCTCGGCCAGTTTAATCTCGTGTTACAGAAACTCATTTCTTTCACAACCGAAGGATTCATTCATTCTTCTCGGGCAGCACAATATTGTTTTGAAAAGGAACGGTTTGACATTCGACACTGTCAAAGTCCAATACATTGACCAAAATGAAATTGGACCTCCTGGTAATAATGGCACAAATGACAGTTCAATTCACTTCATCAACTTATTTAAGTGTCATTTATTTAACTTTTTATTCGTTTTCTACTCAACACTTTCTAAACTACGTTTGGGTGAAGATTTGAAAGAAAATTTACTTTGAAAGCAAGAGTAAAATTACTTAATCCTTACAGAAATGTTTCACATTGCCCCGTAGAAAACCGAAAACTACTGAAACTGAACTTGGTATGTAAAATGTAAGACGATAACTTTTCACACAGATTTTACAGATTTTGGAATAAAAATGAAATTACTCCGAATTTCATAAACTTTACTTTCATGGAACAAGAAGCAGTCACGGCTAAGACAAACGTTGAGAGACTAAAACTGAACCTCTTTGAATGAATATTCAATAAGATGTGAGTGTGAGTATTCAATTTTTCTTTTACAATTTTGTGTAGTAAATTATAACTGACTGAGGTTTAACACCTCCAGAACAAATGTATGTATAGAGTTATGACAGTAATAACAGTAAAGAAGATCAGAGAATCTTCTGTCTGTTAACTCAACGGAGAAGGTGGATATTTTGTTTAGCAAAAACACACGAGCCATGTCATCAATATCTTTGTGGTTCCATCGAATGTACAAAGAAAATATTTTACTGACAAGGAAAAATATTCAATAAGTTCTCATCTGCCTGCAGAGCTTTTGTTGCTCATGATAAGTAAAGGCTGTACATTTGATGTGGTGGACGTGGACGATGACGATACAGTTATAGGTGTAATACTATTTCCTGTATTGGATTCTTTTACTCTGAACGAAACAAATTATTTCGTACATATTTACATGCAACAGTATTGAATGTCGAATGTGCTGGAATCCTCGCTGTAGTAGGTTTTTCTTCATTTTCTAACTTCATACCTAGTAAGATCATTTTGGTTTGGAAGGTTTGCTTCGTCTGGAATTCTCATTAGAAAACGGAAAGAAAACAAAGTGAGCAGGCTCATCAGTCACTGATGAATTTTTTCATGACACTGACGCGCAATGATTTCTTGCTGTGTGTGTTACAAATTACTTATTTTGGAAAATTATTGCTTACTACTCATGCATGCATGTTATTACGTTATAAAAAGATGTTTTCATGTAATAAGACAAAAATGGAAGCAATTTCGTCAAACTACGGACAAGAACAACATGAACCCACCCAAGCTGAAACCACTGAAACTAAATAAATAAGTAAGCCGAGGTCCTGCAATGTAAAAAGATATCTAAATAAAAATAGCGATAATGAGTGACGATGTTGATGACGAACGACTAAGAAAAGAAAAACATTCGAGCATGAGCACCAGAAAACCGCGCATGGCGCATTATTAATTAAAGTGCAAACGTAATTATGAAAAACGTGTGTGAGGCATGTGCCTATAAATAAATAACCAACCCCTTCAAAGTTAACAAAATCATGCTTCCTTTCGACCTACCAAAATGAAATCGATATGAAGATGAACACAGACACGGGATAAAAATGTTCGGAAATAGTCTTGAATATTTTTGAGCCTAAAAATAAAAACGAAATTTCAATTTATTTCGTATCGTAAGCATTTGTAATAAAAAATAATGCAATGTGGTCACATTCAACATTCATCAGCTTACAAATTCCTCAAACTCCTCTAATTCCTTGAAACTTGAAACCAATTAATTACCAAACGTACCAAAAAAGCAAGAGAAAAAGATGATATTAATTAGCAATAGCATATCATATCCAATGAATGAAAACTTTAAAATTCTAGAGAAAAAAATTCACTTGATTGCACAGAGTTCAACCAGACAGAACAGATTTTTGTGTGCCAAAGTGTCAAAGAAAGAACAAAATGTCTTTTAGGCATGCACGCATGCAGCAATTTTCTACTAGACCATTCCATTCACACTTCTGCTAATGTTAAATCCCACATGACCTTAAAAGTGACAGTTGGAGTGGTCGGTCAAGCTGAACGTGAGATTCTGTTTGATACTTTGACCTGTAATGACCTGTAATGAATTGCAAAAAATCCAATTGGCCGTGAGTCACGGTCAAGACGAAGCGCCACAGTTCGCATTTGATGGGGAGCAAACAGAGAAAGAGCTGCATTGCTGCAACAGTCCAATAGTTACTAATTGGAGAAAGGTCACTGAGGCAACATTTACACAGCATTTATCGAAAATCGGCAAAATCTTTTTTCTTGATTTTCAATTTTTAGAAACGAGAAGGAGAAAAAGACTTGGTCAAACGATTCCTTCCATTTCGTCGATTCTCACTCTCAGTCTTTGTCTGTGGTCTGCTGAAGAAGTTCATTTTGATCCTGGGTCCGATTTTCGTTTCTGAAAACTTTCGGTGATTTCGAAGATTTCAGTGAACAATTAGTTTCATTAACATTAAATTCGGGTCCAATTAAAGTGTTGTAAAAATGGCAGAAGCTGCGATGCCCCCAGCACCAGAAGTGGTTCCAGTTGTCCAACCCACTTCCCAGCCCAATATTAATCCGCTAGCTGATACCGGCGGTATTTACACTTTAATTTTTATTAACCATGAAATGAACTATGTACTGAATACGTTCTATATTTAATTGAATGGATTTTCGTCCTTTTTGCAGATTTTATCGCGTGTCTTTGATAAGTGCTCCGTCGACACTTTGAAGAGCGCCCGACTGGTGTGCCGGAATTGGTGGAACCTGTCGCTGGAAACCTGGCGTGAGAAAGCAATGCTTCGTATCTACTCCGAAGCACCGCGCCGTAACGAGAGAGACAGAAACGAGAGGGCAAAGTATCCTGGGATTATGCTTGATGAATTTAACCGTCTCTGTAAGTTAAGAACACATTTCAATGGAATAAGAAATCAAGGCTAAAAGGGCTAATAAATATTCGTGTTTTTTAAACTACCTACCAAGGGCTTATTCATGGTAGTAATGACCAAGTGGATTTCTACAAGATGAGGGCGGTGCCTTTTAAGCAATTCGAGCTGGTCCACTGGACATTCCCACCAGATTAACTACCTACCAAGGGCTTATTCATGGTAGTAATGACCAAGTGGATTTCTACAAGATGAGGGCGGTGCCTTTTAAGCAATTCGAGCTGGTCCACTGGACATTCCCACCAGAACGGAATAACGTGCTGCAACAAACTTTCTGGACACAAGTTAGGAACACCGTGGAGCATGTAACTATCTACAACTCCGTTGTCAGGTATGAAGATTCACTATGGACTTTCTTCAACAACTTGCCCAACTTCTCCAGTCTGTACATGTTTGATAACCTGACTAATGCGAGAAATGAGGGTCAAGACTCTCCATGGCGGGGTGAGTTATAGATGCATTGTAATTGTAGATGATAATCATTCCATTCTGTGTAGTTTCATTGTTAAGTGTTGCATTTGCACTTGTCAAAATAGTATGAAGAATGTAACATTGATTGCTTCGTTGTTTTAAATTATAGGGTACCACGGAGCACCAGACCAGCTACGAGACATTGTAGCTCAGCTGAATGATATGATTCAGTGTCGTCGGAATCAAGGTGCTTCGGATACGATCTCAGGAGGCATTGGCGTACATTGCAAGAATTTTGAAAAGATTCCCGAACCTGGAGGTACGTTTGTTTCTCACAAACTTTTTAAAAATTAGCTACGATAATGTTGATAATGGTCAACTCAACTTCACATGATTTATTTTTATTTAACAGGAACTGGCACTGTCGTCTGTGAAACAGCAGCGTCATTATGGCCGCCCCGGTGTTTGGTTCATCCCCATTCGAAATGTTTTCCGTACCCTGAAGTTGGAGCAAGATCGAGGTCCAGACAGATTCCGGCAGCTTCGAAGATTAGAAATTGTGGATGCGTAAGAATTGAATACAAAAAAGAAATTTGGAATCTTCTTTATTAATCAAACCAAATAATTTTAATGTTTTGTTTGGACCAGGCTTGACGACGCCGTCCGCGATTTCATCATAATTGTCGACTACGAAGATTTCGCCAAGTTTAAGTTCCCGTTGACCCACCTCGACTTCGACTTCGGAGAGAAGACTACTCAGAAGGCACTCAAAATCGCTGTGGGAACCCATGCAGAGACACTGGAAGTTCTTCGCTGCTTCAGGGCGCCGACGTACCCTCCTTATCCGCACTCATTTCCTTGGTCTATTCAACTTAACAGTTTGAGGGAGTTGTACCTGTGGGGATTCATTGTCCACAATCTTGGGCTTCTCCGTTTCATGCCAAACCTGAAGGTTCTTCAGATAAACTTCACATGCTTCGACAAATGGCACAAGTTGGAGTATCTGATTAAGAAGTAAGTAACCTTAAGCGCTGTGTTAAATTATACAGTATAGCTTACGTTGAAAGTTTTAAATGCTCATGTGTAAAACCGTTTTGTTCACAGACGCTGGTTTCTAAGCTGGAACGAAGACATTGTGGCCAACACTGTGGACATACCTGTGGGGCTTCATCGTGCACAATCTTGGGCTTCTTCGTTTCATGCCAAACCTGAAAGTTCTTCAGATAAACTTCACGTGCTTCGACAAATGGTACAAGTTGGAGTATCTGATTAAGAAGTAAGTAACCTTAAGCGCTGCGTTAAATTATACAGTTACAGTGTAGCTTAAGTTGAAAGTTTTAAATGCTCATGTGTAAAACCGTTTTGTTCACAGACGCTGGTTTCTAAGCTGGAACGAAGACATTGTGGCCAACACTGTGGACATGCTGGAGCACAAGGAACTTCCGGCAGAACCAGTGACCAACACGTTGGAACGACTCTACTTGGATTATGACTTTCCAGTTAGTAGCTGGAACTATCTGAGGAAGTGGATGCCCAACTTGAGGTCGATTACTACGATCCTCAATGACCATACTCTGTTGCAAGTGGCAAAGCTCTGGCCAAATCTTGCCGAACTGGAAATTCTCTTTGGGAGTGACATCAGCGATGAAGGTCTCATCCGTGCCTGCTATATCTTTGGAAACCTGAGGGTCTTCAAGTTGGAGACCTACTGCTGCCAGTCGAAATTAACCGACCGAGCTATTCACGAAGCTTTCCTGTCCCAGCGATGGCTAGAGAGTATCGACATTTTTGTGTCTCGAGGGGTAAGGTTAAGACTACAAGTCCGACTTACTATAAATCTAAACTCACATTCATGTTAATTGATTATTTTGATTTCTGAAATTCTAACAGGTAAGTCAAGAGGGAGAGAAATTGCTCCGGGAAAAGCTTGGTGAGCAGCGTGTAAAAATACACCGAAACTACGGCCAGCACGACTTAAAATGCTGTGAGCGCTGCGCTTTCAACTTCCGCACGATTCCACCTGAGACGCGCCCGGAGGATCCAAAACTTTTACGAAGTGGCAGGTTGAGAAATGCTCATTCGATTTAGTACGATTGAATTGTAATTGTAAAGATGAAGAATTAAATTAACGGTTTCGTTTCGAAAGATGTCATTGAATAAACATGGCTATTGTAATTTAAATTGATGAAGTATTAAACATGCAAAAAATTAATAGTCCACTTCCGCATCCACTTACTTGTGGAACACAGTATTATTTAATTTGTACTGTAAGCAACTAAAATGTTTTTTACACACATTCATCAACTTAACTAAACAATCGAAAAGTTAGCACACAATGTAAAAGGATCCAGATACATACAATTCAGTCATGTCGCCCATTATCCCAGGAGCGTTGTGAATAAATTACAATAATTGATAAGGGAATGAGCCAGTTCAAAATCGCACTTTACAAGTCACGTAAGGACTTCATTCCCCTTTTCCTTAAGTCCTTTTGTGCTTCATCAATCTGTTGCATAAGTTCTTTCGCAGCTTCCGGGCAATCGTTAAAAGTGAAAGTTCTGTACAAAACGATAGCTGCGGAGATTATCTAAATAAACGACACAAAAATGAACAAATATCCTCAGTCAATATATTTTCTACTTTTTAAATTATGTATATTTTAACGGTAAATATTTAAATGGGTAACTTACCCCCAAAACAAGCACGCCCCAGAGTGGAAGTGGAAGAACCAAATATGTGTAGTAATCAGCTTCCGGGTCAGATATGGCCATTAACTTGATCCAAACTGTGACTGCCAGCAGTCCAAGGGCCAGAAATTTTCCTAACTGCGTCATCTTAAAGTCTTTTACAGTTTATTTTAGATACACTAACTTATGAATGGAATACCTAACACGGCTTACAATTTACAATTATATTTAGCTAAAGAATAGTATAAGAAACTGATAAATGATATTTAAACGTCAAAGTCGCTTGTGAAATGTAGCAGCTGTGTTTTGTTTGTGCCGGTAAGGCTGGGGCTGGACAGTGTCTGTCTTTGAGTGTGGCAAAGTGGCAATGAAATTCATTTCACAGAACGGAGTTACAGTAAAATACAAGCGATGATGATGAGAACTTCACTCACGAGGATGAATTGAATTTGGTCTAACTCTAACGTAAACCCAACAGCAATGAAATAAATAATTCCACAGCCCCATCCAGTTTCCAGCTTTTAGTTTTATTTAATTTTTGACTTCCATTACAGGAGTTATCAAACTGTGGAACTGGAAACTCTGTACATTGTAAGTGCACAAATGTATGTGTGGCACGGCACACACGTCATTAAATAGAGCGACCTCCACCCACCTGTGGCTTTGATAAGCTTCTCAAACTCATACAGCTAAATACGTGTCAAGTCAATTTGGTAATCAAAGTGTGACAAACTAATCTGTAATGATATTGCTGCCCAATTACAGAAGAGGTAATAAATACTTAAAGTGGTAGTAGCTCTGTTTCTTTTGCGAGTCTTTAGTCAAGTTGTTGTTTTTGAGGCTGGCGAGTATTAATAATTATAAATTGTTTTTCCAAGTTAGAGGTTGACTAAAAATTAAATATTTTAACGAATCTTTAGTCACATCACCACGATTGGACCGAGATCGAAGATAGACATACATCGAACATGAAGTTTGGATTGTACAGAATTTTCCGAACCGGAACCTCAAGTTTGTGTACACAAAAATCAGTTCTTGTAAACTCCCGACTTTGGAATAGAAGCATTCGGACCACTGCTACTACTGGAGCACCCCGTGAAGGTCCTCCTTCTCAACAACCCGCAGAGTAAGTTGCTTTAAAATCGATTGATTGCTAAAATTAGCAATTTGATAAAACCACTTTTCGTAAATTGAAATACACTTTTGGGTGGGTGGGTGGCTCGGCTAGTGGCATGGTTTTTTAAATTGTTATTACTACTGTTACTGTCTCTTGTCTGTATTTAATTGTCAATTGTTAGTTGTGATGTGATCCATGTTAGATTTTTTATTTAAGTTTCATTACTTCAATGTTACTGACAAACAAAATGTAGGGTCTGGAGTTATTATAATTACGGAGGGGTAGACTTTCAAGCAATTGTCTTAGTTTTACAATCCAAGTAATTACTAATTACATAAGTGGAATTCGGCCCCTCACATTTCAATAAAGTTCTTGAAGACCTGACGGGCGGATTTTAATCACCCTCTTTACAGAACAATTCTTCTCTGGCAGCCTGGAAAGAGATTTTTTGCTTGAAGTTGGATTGTGACAAAGGTGCCAGATTGATTTGAAGCAGCAAAAATGGAAACCCCGGTTATATGCATTCGACCTATCCGACCTGAGAACTGTAAGGATGCAAATCAAGTTGTATTTCAGGGGACGCTGGAACCCGCTAATCGTTTTTTCGTCAAGGCTGTCTTCCGAGAAACCTTTGCGCAAGCAGTGGTAATGGCGGCGGCTTTATTTTACATCGTCATTGGACTTCGATTTCAGTACTGCATTATTGCCCTTCCGACTGTATTCCTTATGACTTATTTTGGCGTATGGGGCGCTCATTTTTACAAAGCAAAATATTTGCACCATGACATGAAGGACATTATGAAGGCGTACATGTCATCGCCGACCGGGAAAACATGCTTTTTAGTAGCGGAAGCTTTCTACGTTCCTGAAAACAAGTCTAAACCAGCGGCGTTCGTTTCAGAGGTCGAATTCAACAAAATGAATTGGAATGGATTCTACACTCAGTAATCCTGACCTGACCCGAGAAATTGTTGGAACCGTAGCAATTACCAGAGATAGGGATTCAGCTGTCCTCGCGTGGCTTCGAAGAATGGCGGTGAAGAAAGAGTGGAGGGGCAGAGGAGTGGGTTCTCATTTAGTTGACGCAGTCATCCGATTTTGCAGCCAGAAGGGTTTCATTGGAATTGAGCTTGTTACCACTGAGTGTCACGATGGTGCCAAACAGTTGTACGAGAAGAAGAAGTTTGACACGATGGCCTTTTACCATAAGAAGTTTTTAAACTATACCGGCTTGTCAATTATGATGTATGTTATGCATTACAAGACTGCTCCATACAGGGAAACCGCTATGGAGTTGTGAAAAGGCGACGATTTTCTTGTAAAAATTCGATTTCTGTACTTCACTTAATTTGTACTTTGTTATTTCATATCTTAATTTTATCTGTAACAAAACAATGATCTGATATTTTTAACTTTCCGTGTAGTTATTACCTTGTTTGTAATATATACGACTACTAGTTTTGGTCTAATATGGTCTTGCAGAAACATTCGTTAATCTCATATCATAACATAACTATCTCGCTGTAGATTAGATCCAACTTTCCAATGTAATTGTTGTTTAGAGCAGAGATATATTTTACCTTTATTGATTAAACAACTCAGTCAGTGTAATGATTTAGGTATGTGTGAAGAAGAATAAATAATTATGCATTTTAGTAATGTATCTTGTATTAAACAAAATGTGGTATGTAACGCAGAATCCATTACTTATGTTTTTTATATTTATAGAATAAATATAATATTGTAAATAATCCTCTCCCAATAGACAAGTTGTCAAGTAGTTGTTGACGCTGAGCTTATCTGTGTACTATGAACCCAATTTAGGGATGAATGTTGAATGGTTGACTGACATTATTGCACTAGTAATAATAATACACTGCTTTATGAATGTATGATACTGTGAATATACATATATTCTTGTCCTGTACTATATAGCCATGATTCATGATCGTACGAGCATTTTAGATGTTTACTAAATGTTGCTTTATTGTATGGATCGCTTAAAAATTATTGCAAAGTGGACTTTGTATCTGAGATGATAATGTGATATTTGACATTTAATGGTTGACCAACAAATTTTCTTAAGAGTCAATGAAAATAGAGTGACTCATAATTCTTAATTCAATGTGAATGGCAATAATTCCACATCGATTTTTAAACTTTTATTCTTGACATGTGTAGTGTTAAATAAAGACGTATCCATAAGAGTTGAATAAACCATTTTTAAATTTGGAACATTTTGTCTACTTTAATTTTTTAAATTTTTAGAATGGGTGACATCGATGGGGCAAACGTTTTAGCGAAATCCTTGAAGGATCAGGTAATGTGACAGACATCTACCATAATTAAACGCAATTTGAAAAATACCTCCACACATGATAAATTAATGAAAATTGTAGGGAATTTGAGTATGTGTTTGGAGTGGTCGGTATTCCAGTCATTGAAACTTCCATGGCCCTCCAACAAGCAGGGATAAAATTCATTGGAATGAGAAATGAGCAGGCGGCAGCCTATGCAGCTCAAGCAACCGGGTTCTTGACTCAAACTCCTGGGGTTTGCCTCACCGTTTCAGGACCAGGAGTAATTCATGCACTCGGAGGTCTCGCTAATGCACAGTCAAACTGTTGGTACGCTAACTTAGAAACGGCATGCTTATTTCACTAACATTGCATCTTTTCATCAGTTAAATTCTGCCATTCCATCCAATGATTATCATTTTCAGGCCTATGCTTTTAATCGGTGGTGCTTGTGACCAACCTCACGAAGAACTTGGTGCATTCCAAGAGACAAGGCAAGTGGAAGCGGCAAGGATGTTCTCCAAGTTTTCTGCTAGACCAAATGACGTAGAAAGGATTCCATTCTATGTTCAAAAGGCTGTAAGAATGGCAACTTACGGACGACCCGGCGCCAGCTATTTAGATTTTCCTGGAGATCTATTAAACCGCAGTGTACCTGAGTCTGAGGTCGAGTACCTACCTAAGTTACCCCCTCCTCCTGTAGCCGTCGCTCCAGAGCATCAGATTTCGCATGCAGTCGATCTATTAAAATCTGCTAAAAATCCACTGGTGATCGTTGGTAAATATCCAAGCAATGTTGTCACTTTGTGAAAAACTAAAAACATTTTTAAAGGGAATGTCCGATTTGTTGAACTGATCAGGTAAAGGAGCCGCTTATGCCCGAGCAGAGCGAAATGTAAATGAACTGATTGCCCGCACCAAGTTACCATTCCTACCCACAGCGATGGGAAAAGGCGTTATCCGGGATGACCACTAGCTCCAGAGCATCAAATTTCGCATGCAGTCGATCTATTAAAATCTGCTAAAAATCCACTTGTGATCGTTGGTAAATATCCAAGCAATGTTGTCACTTTGTGAAAAACTAGAAACATTTGTATAGGAAATGTTCGATTTGTTGAATTGACCAGGTAAAGGAGCCGCTTATGCCCGAGCAGAGCGAAATGTAAATGAACTGATTGCGCGCACCAAGTTACCATTCCTACCCACAGCGATGGGAAAAGGCGTTATCCGGGATGACCACCCAAATTGCGTTTCTTCTGCTAGATCCCTTGTCCTTCAAAAGGCCGACGTAATTCTTCTACTTGGAGCACGGCTCAATTGGATGCTGCATTTCGGCCGACCTCCAAGGTTCAGCCCAGACGTGAAGATAATCCAGGTTGATGTTGAGCCCGAAGAGTTTCAGCAGAGCATTCCCACAACTGTCACGCTGTTGGGTGACGTTAACCAGATTACAGGACAATTGGTGGATGCCGTGTCACAAAAGAAAATTGAATATCCGAGCAATACTCCTTGGTTGGAAGTCAATCGCAGAGAAAATGGAGTTGAACAGGAAGACTGTTGGAGCTTTCATGACAGACACCTCAGTTCCCTTAAACTACTACGCTACTCTCACCACTGTACAAAAAGGTATCCCTAAAGACAGCATCATCGTGAACGAAGGTGCTAATACGATGGACATTGGAAGAACTGTGTTACTGAACGGTAAGCCCCGGTGCCGATTGGATGCAGGCACTTATGGTACCATGGGTCTTGGACTGGGTTACGCAATAGCTGCTGCCCTTCACTGTCAAAGTGAAGGAAAGGGCCAACGCGTTGTTTGCGTTCAAGGCGATTCTGCTTTTGGCTTCGGANTGTCAAAGTGAAGGAAAGGGCCAACGCGTTGTTTGCGTTCAAGGCGATTCTGCTTTTGGCTTCGGAGGAATGGAAATTGAAACCTGTCTTCGATACAGGCTGCCAGTGATTGTAGTTATCATAAACAACAGTGGAATCTACGGAGGTGTGGACAAAGAGGTGTGGGAGCAACTCAGTGAAGACAAAACTAAGCTGCCTCTTATGTGAGTTTAACATACATACACCCAGTCTTGATAAAGGATTTTGACTTTGTTATTCATTGAAAATATTTTATTTTCAGGCTTCCACCTAATACTCTTACTCCCAACTGTCGGTATGAAAAATTGATTGAAATGGACGGAGGGCAGGGCTTCTTCTGTGAGACCGTTGACCAGTTGCAAGACGCTTTGAAAAAGGCTGTTGCGGTGAGTGGATGAATAAAATATGTAAATTCATTGGCAAGGGTTTGAAGAGGTTTGAAACATGTTGCTAAATAAATAGCAATAACAATAACAAACATTTTATTTCCTTTTTATTGCTCTTTCAGGAGACTGAGAAGCCCACGATAATCAACGTCATGATAAGCACCACTGCTCAAAGAAAGCAACAGGACTTTGATTGGCTTACACGTGCCAAGATGTAGACGAGAGTAACGGTACAAAACGCTTTTTCCTCCTCCTTTCATGCCAGTGCTAATGTCTCGTGTGAAGTGAAGTGAAACGGACCTGCCTGCCTTAACATGTGTAAATAAAAGTTACGTGTCAGAAAATAAAAATAGTGAAACAATGACTTCCCTTTCTATCTTTAATTCATAGCCATGAATGAAATGCTGCTGTTTATGAGAAAGGCATTGGCTATATTTAATTTACTCTGTGATATATCCAAAGCCCTGTGGACTTACTAACGGATTTTCCATGAAATAAATAAATTTTGAAAATAAAATCTATCTAGACTTCATTCTGGTTATATATGATTCTTGTGCATGGTGCATTACGTCGAATCGCTTTTTCTCAAACAATATTATTATGAATTCAATTTGATTGAGTTTTAAAACTGGTTAACATCCAAAGACGTCACTTGTCACTGTGTAAAGTTCAGTATTTTTCTCGGTTCTCTAGAAAAACCAGATTATTGTGTTCTTGTGTGTAGCTTCTGCCTTTCGAGACTTAATTTCAGGGACACACACATGACACGACAAGCTGAAGCTTGCATCGATTTCGAAGAAAGTCTTTAAATAGGATTGATTGACGCATCATGCAATTATTAGACAGTAATGAGACTAATAAATGCAGCTTTATTCAATATTGCCACTTTGCAAAAGGAAAAAATCAATAAAATTAAATCAGTGACAAGCGGCAGCAGGCGTTACGTTACGTTACGTTACATGAGGATTTTTTAATCCACATAAAATGAGCACGGCACAGAATGCTAATCAATCAAAAGTTCTAGATTCTAGGGCAATAATACACAAGTGAACCTACAACAACTCAGATCCATTTTCTTATGACTGATTAGTGATTAAGTTTGAGTCGAACCACCATCGATCTCGTCATGATTTTTTTGCTGTGAAAAAAATGTAAGTGCCTGTTTATGTTTACTGACAAAAATACTCATTTCATTAGCAGCCAAGTCTAACGATCCATACATAGAGTAAAGGTTTTGCAGAGCCTAAGTGAATCGGTAGCCGGTTTGTGAATTATTCTGTACGATGAATCTTTATTGCTATTATTACGGACTGACATGTTAGAAATTTGCAAGTGGCAGTGGCCAAAAGCCCATCCATGGTTCAAGAGCCATGCCTAGCAATTACCTCCTGTGCGTGCTACAACAATTGACGCTGATCAGTGTGATCACATTCATCAAAAAGTGACTAGACCTTTGAAAAACTTTATTGAAAATTAAGATTTTTTCTCTCTTGAAGAGTCTACATGCTATACTACCCTAATTCTAGTCGTTTTATTAATTTTATATATATAATCCGGCATATAGAATGACTTTTGGTTACATTATTCATATCGTTCTTTGTTAATTTACTCCGCTACTTCAATGTGTGTGTTGTGTGACAGAAAGAAGGATATGAAATGAAAACTAAAAAGTAGAGTAGAACTCTCGTATCTTCCCCATCCTGGTACAGAGAATTGAGATTGAGAATATTTGTGAATCAAAATCAAACAAACAAATCATTTGCTTCACTCGCACAGCTACCACCGTCATGCACTTTTTTCTTTCCGCTTTCTTTGTCGGGTTCTACTGATTCAGATGCGATCCAAATGAAATCAAGGCTGCCGTCAAATTTTGAGGAAAGTTTTAACATGGTCGTGGTTTTCATTAATGAAAGAATTTTATTTTAATACACCACAAGAAAATCCAGTTCACCGTGGCTAGCGCTCATGTCAAGAGCAAGCAAATATTGTCAAATTTGATTGAACGACATGAATAACTTCAATTGAAACCTAGGCACAAGCAATTGTGCTACTAAATTAAAATGTGAATTCGCATTGTCATCGAATATCACATTTGAGTTTTTTATTACGAAAAGAAATACTTCAAAATTCGGGCACCAAACATTACTCATTTCTGATTAAAGAACCGCAAATCAAATTTTATGCCAAAACCAAAATCGACAATCAAACTGAAATCGATTGTAACAGTTTGCCAAAGTCGTAATTGTAATTGAGAACGATGTATTATAAATAAATGAAGTTGTACCTATTTTGTAGGTATTTGGGAACAGCCAAACCCAGATTTGCACTCGTTTTATCGTTTCATCTAATTTGCTGCACGGGAGTACTGAAACCTTTTACACAGTCATGTCATGAAATTTTTGTATGTAAAGTTTATTTGGGAACAGCCAAACCCAGATTTGCACTCGTTTTATCGTTTCATCTAATTTGCTGCACGGGAGTACTGAAACCTTTTACACAGTCATGTCATGAAAATTGCTCACGTCACAAGGGCACCGATGCCTTTTGAATCTCTACTTTCTGTTCATGAAACCATGAATCGGATTCTCAAGCACGACAAAAACAAATACGTGACAAAGTCGGATACACAGATTTATTTAGTTGCTAAATATCCAGTTCAACTCGACCTGTTTCGAACGATTCATAAAAGTTCTGTTCTATGCTTTTTACCTTATCCTTTTGAGTATTTTTTATTCCTTTCGTTTCTTAAGACTCAAACCTTCTTACGGTCTTATGATCATTGATGCAAACGTTTTTGAGGAAAAGCATGAGGGAAGAAATCGAATCGAGGACTTTGCAATTTTTTTGGTGGTAGTTTTAGACAGGTATACACTAGAAACTAATTGATATTATTGCTATCAGATTTGGCGAAAAAGATCCCAAATTTCGAGGCCTACTCACTACATCCTATGTATTTAACAGTTAACAGACACATAACCTCGATATTTATTTCGGTAGGTGACATAAATGGCATCCTTTACAAGACGGTTTAAAGTGAGCACAGGGCGCAATCATGAATCACAGTTGCACATTATAAATTACACTGGCCAGTCGAAGTGTTGAGAAATTCTGCCTACATCTCTCAAATTTCAATTAAGATTCAAATACGTTTGAGAGTTCAGTATGTAATCAGTATGAACATTTCTCCCAAGAAAAACTCGTGGGGAGATATGCATGTTCTCTTGTTGAAAAAACCTACGTGAAAGTATTTAATTAAATTACATATTTTGCTTGTAAGTTCATTGGAACACCAGCTTACAAGTCACCGTTACCAGCCAGCCACTACATACATTAGATTGATATTTGCCAACTTTGCTTACCAGGCTTACTTCTCTTTAGGTACATTTTTGCTAACTTTCATTCTACCCTACCCCTTCCTTAAGGAAATATAAATACTTACAT
>VYYJ01001408.1:0-31220 GCA_021029165.1 Cyphoderus albinus | reverse complement strand
TGGTGTCCGACTATATGACGTTCTAGGTAATTGAGAAACAAGAAGAATAATCACTACTTTCTGCCTTGGTAAGCATTGCTGAATGCTGTCTGCAATAAAAGTGCGAGTGGGGGAGTTGAGTTGATCTAGATTCTTGATCAAGTTGATGTTGATGGCGTTGATGACGTTATTCATTATCCTCTACTCCCTCATTTGTCCGTCAGTCAATCAGTTAACTGTTTATGCAGTGATTTGCAAATGGCGACTTTTTTTGCTTCATATTGAATTGTAATGTAATGTGGAATGAAATCTTGCGTGAAGCTATAATTATTATTAAAAATATTGGTAGCACCTTCCCTTTCCCTTTCTTAACACTTTCGATGATTTTTATGTATCAATTTCGAGCTAGGATTTAGTAGGATTGCATTACGTGACGCTATTAAATTTCCGGTAAATTAAATCATAGCGTTGAAGCGTTAAAGTAGGCGTCTTGCCTGGTGTGGTTTGCCCCAGGTGTACTTAGCAAGTTTAGTTTGGAGTCAGTGTAGTAATTAAAAAATAAAGAGGGCCGAAAAGTAAGTCATTCTAGAGAGACTCTTAGAGTTAGTTTTAGTTTCATATTTGATCTAGAAATGGAATCATAGAGCACGACAATGAAGAAAAGAAGAATTTCATTGTTATTATTAGAAATGTCGTTGGATGGTTGATTATCGTGCTATGGAATGTCGTCACACATTCCTTTTATTCATAAAGGGTAACTACTTTTTAAAATAATAAATAAAGTCAAAAGTGGAGTAATTCTATTAAGGAAACAGCAAAACCTAAAGGTACAAAAACAAACCTTAGGTACAAAGTCTGTCTGCCTGCAGCAATAGTGTCCACATGCCATTTTGTCTTTTTTTGATAAAGCTGATGAATAATGAGGTGACTTGTTTAAGCAATAATGCAAAAATGTTGATAGCCGCTGTAGTTGATGACGAAGGTCCTAATTGTGCACTCACACATGTTAGCTGACCCATCGTGTGCTGACACCTGCGACAATGGGCATGCTTATTAATGAGTTTAGAAGCTTTTCCGAAGATCAGCAAAATGATCAAATCTTAATTACTTGAAAACTGGGTGATTTTGTTATCATCTAAGGTTGGACACATTTAGACACATCTACTTCAAACCAATCGTTGTAATGACTTACAAAACTTTCAGCAAATTTTCAACTACGTACTTACTGATGGTATAAAAAGTGTCGACTTTGTCATTTGTAAAAGAATAAATAAATCTGATAAAATTTGATCCACATTTCCCCTTTATTTCAGTCTCGTAAGAATCAGATAATGATCGCGACATAATAATTTATAAATTCATGCCTACTTCTACTACTAGTTTACGATGAAGAAAGGGAAAATTCTAAAAGTTAAAATGATAGTATAATCGCAATATTAATGCCACTCTCTTTATATTGAACTCATTGATGCGTTAATGATAAATAAGTAAGTTCATGCTGATAACACTCTTTGATAACATTATGATGAGCCATTATGTTTTTTAAATTTTAATAACCCAAGATTTAGGATTAGCAGAAGTTATGTTGTCGCCTTTCTCACTTGACTCCTCTCCTCTCGGTAATTCCTATTATTAAACCACTATCCATCCGTGTTTAATTGTACACTTTTGCGCTAGTTTCACTGGGAGCTCAGAGAGACCTGTTTCACATTCAACATTGTAATAGCATTCTGTAAACTTCACTCTAACCAGACGAGTCATTTCACAGATACTAATGACTAGGTACTCAATACTCAAACTCAAATCACAAATCAAATTAAAATTAGATGATAATAGTAGCGTATTGAACTCCTCCACTCATTCATAGATACACACAATTTTTATGACCTTTTCTCATAAAATATTACGTGAAGGAAAGAGAAAAAAAGGAAAGGGATTCAAATTGGAGAAGTGGCTACATGTGGATACTAGCAACTGCCACATAAATCGAAGATTGTGAATGAACACATTTCACACGTGCTATATTTAGAGAAGAATGGAGAGCCAAATTAAACAAAGTCCATAAAGGAAAGAAAAAGCTTGGTTCATTTCAATTCATAGAGGAGCCAAGCGAACACCTCCATCACAGTTTTATTACCATTACCACCTCATCAGTTGAAGTAATAACAAGTAAATACAGTGTGCACAGAACATTAAAATGTAATATTGCAAAAAGCAATATTTTTCATCCTTTCTCTCCTCGTTTTAGAACTCCTCTAGGATTTTAATAACTATGATAATTATTGAGATAATGGTGATTATTGTGGTATATTTATGAAGAGGAGAAGAGAAGAAAGAAGCAAAGGAAAGGAAGGAAAAACCGCTTTCAAAGAATAAAGAATGATCTTCATTAAAAATCTAAGTTAATAATAATACTTAATAGAAAGGTAGCAGCGCCAGTACTAACTTACATTAGGCTACTTGCCATGCTCAATGGACCGTAGTATATTAGATTAGGTGGATATTTGTGATCAAGAGAACTAATTGTGAACTGACTTAACTAAACTTATCTAAACCATCATCATTATCACACTGCAATCATCATTATCATAATTCACAAGAAGAAGAAAGAAAATTAAGTCAAGTCAGGCGCAGACCCTTGTGCTGTCAGTAACTGAGTCTGCTGTAGCTACACATTAATAATGCCATAATATTTTCCATTTCAATGAAAAATGTTCTCACAAGGGAAATTAAAAAGGTTCGCTGAAAAAAGGAAACTGGTAAAAATGCATTTATATGATTGTTTCCACTCTTCATTGGGTTTGTCTAACAAAGTTAAGTCCTCCTCTGAGCTGATGAACTGAACTAGCCTTTGTTTTTGACGTGCGTTACATGAGTTAGTTGTGGTGCTTTTGATGGAGACCGAGGGGAGAGTCTTTTCAATCAAATGCTCTTTTTCTAACAACACAGCTTAGCTTGTTTGTAGTAACTCCTGTCTGGCTGCCTGTGGTCGATGTGAACAAAAGAATTATAGAAAAAGTAATTAGTTTTGTATTAATGCCTCTGTAATTTTTATTATTGCCTTTTGAACTGAATTTACAATTTTGATTGGCGGCGCAGCGTGCACAAGCAATTCAAGTCACACGCGGTAAAGTAACATGCATTATAACATTGATTTCATGTTTGTACAATGAAATTTTTCTGTACGTGACGAATTCTTTACATGCACCCAACGGGCAACAAAACAATGTACATAACCGATGGCAAGAAAACAGCAAGGAGATAAATGGCAAATAAAATACAATTATTAACTAACTTAAATTAAATTAATATGGCATTAAGGGTTTTGGATTTTATTTATTTATTTACCTAATGTTTTATTTATGAATGCATGAGTGAATGAAACGAACCAATTCGAATCGGGTCTCCCTTTGCTCATCTTCCATAACATAACGTAACACCGACCACCACACCTCTTCATATAACATCGCCACACCATCGCCATGAAAGAATCAATTAAAGCTTAAATAGTTCACTCACTCTGTGAGAATTTCGTAATCGGTTCATTTTTTTGGTTTGGCTTGGTTAAAGAATTTTAAAGTGTAAATTTATTTGCCGGATCAAGTACCATAGGAAAACTGAGCTGCATTTACAGAATTTAATTGCCTACTTCGATCGTTGAATTATGTATAATTAAATAATGATTAGTGTTACATTTAACGCCAACGCGGAGGCAATACATAAAAACTTACTTGTACCCTTTTTTCTATGTTATTTAGTCTTAGGTTCTTACAGTTTCCCTGCAATTGCAGTCTTGAATGGTTCAATGAACAATGAACAAAGCGGTTGAGAAACCTGCTAATAAGATACATTTATTTGATAATCGTATATTTAATTAAAATGGCTAAATAACTGGTAAACATCTCTTCGCCTCTTGCATTACAAGCTAAATGTTAAGAAGCGGGTCAATTGAGGAAGGTTAGGAAATTGAGGATGTGATTATTTATATGAAATTTATGATGCGATTGAGAGGCGGGTGAGCACCAAAATTTCGAGCCTCTCAGCAGGTACTTGGTGCATCTCTTTCAAGAGCCACTGAAAATGGGTCAAATATTAAAGAGACCATGAATTAAAAAGTCTCAAATTTAAAAAATCGTTTTCCGACTGTTGATACCTGATTCATGAAAGAAAAGTAAATATTTGTTTAAAGTTTGCTTTCAATGCATACATTTGACTATTGTGTGCAAATATTTAGATGCATTGTCTGAGGTTTCCTCAGAATTGTTCGGTATGTTTTAAACGATGGCAATCACCTTTTTAAAATTCGCTTTCCTCTCTCCGCTTCGATGAGCATTCTTGCATTTAGAATTTAGGAGATTCATTTAAATGGCACTGTGTTTCAGTTCCAATATGAGTGGTCTTTCACACAGACTTAATCTGTATACCACAAACAATCATTTTTTCAACTGCTACTTAACTTTATATTTAACTGCATTTTTTCAATTTGTTAAAAATGGCATTGCGGCTCGTGCGTTTCATTGAAGTAGTGACTGTGGCCATGCACCAACAAGCACAACAAAGACTATTATGCATACCTGAAACCGTGGTTAAATTTGAGTGATTGTAAAAAGTAAAGCAAAGTGGAAATGGAATGTGAACGGAGGAAAGAAAAGTGAGCGGGTAAATGATTTGGATTTTTAGTATCCTCTTCAATATGCTCAACTAGATTTATTTTGCTGATTAAATAAAAATTTAATTTTCTTGAAATGACTTCGTTACATTACATTATAAGAGAGAGAGAGAGAGTTTCAATGAAATGGCTTATCAAAATCCCTCATCCCATTTTAATCTTCATTGGAGATAGTTTACGGTTCTCACTGCCAACCAAGTCGAAATGCAATAATAAATAATAGTACTAATAATAAAAAACCTCTGATATAATATTAATAACTTGGTGCACGAGCGGGACGCGAAGCTTGAAAAACAGACGACACAGGACATTATTATTTTTTAAATAATCGACCACAGCAAATAAAAATAGTAATGTTCACTTCTTGTCGATTAAAATGATAATCGACCGGATACGGAAATCAATGGGCGCTGCCTTTTCACCAATCCCCACAAGAAAGAAGACAAAGTGAAGAAAATAGATGCTACACTATAAATAAGAAACATTTATTCATAAGAAAGTAGGTTTAAATTGTAATGTTTGTTATTCAACAAGAAAAAAGAAGAGTCCGATTTTAGCGAAAAGCAATTTCGATATGCTAATTTAATCTGCTTTCATCGACAACGTCGTCGTCAAAGAATAAATTGTCTCCTTTTCTTTTGTTAAAGTTACGTTATTGTTTTGGGCACACGAATTGAAAAGAAATGAAGCTTTTGTTTATTTATGGTGCACACACAAGCGAAAAGAAAGAAAAGATCAATTTCCCTTTCATTCTCTACAGGCACACGTGGAAAAACAAAGTTTCAATTCTAGTCCTTTGAAGTTTGTAAATTTAAATCGAGATTGAAATTGTAATTTTTTCTGTTCGTGAAAAACGAGCGGAATGCTCAGAATTTTTTCAGAGGATTCCTTTCATTTTTTTCGCGTTTTCTTTGGTTTCACTTAATTCACCCTGTTCCTTCCTGCGTCATCGTCGTGTTTTTCTTATTTTAAATAATCATCATCACTATCACCATCAGTGTCTTGTGTGCAATTATCCTACTAAAATTGTGCATGGTCACTTCACTCACAAGTACAAAAAATGCGAGTTGTGAGTTATAGATCCCAAGGATGAGAAAATTTGCTTTGTGCGGTTTTCCTTTTTCTTTCTGCTTCCTTGGTTGGACTGAACGAGGGACACGCTAGTTTTCGATAGGACACTTTTATATACAGTATGAAATGAGATTCTTTTTCTTTCCACAATTTCCCAAGCTCGTTAAGTTCACTTTGACGGTTTGTTTAGTTTACTCTGTAGCGGAGCAGTGAGAAAGAAAATGTGTGATGTCTTGTGTGTGTTCCTTTTTTAAATTTACAAAGTCATGACAGATTACTAATGAGCTGGCCACGAATTCAACTACTGCTTTATTTACGATGACAAAAATAAAATGAATGAATGAATGAACTATTTTGTGTGTGATGACCAGCGAAGCATAACATAACAATGGCAAAGACAAATCTGAATGTGAACCCTCCTCAGTGAGACAGAATTGGAATGATTCCGTTGCACTTTTTTGGTTATCTGCTACTAAGGTCCTTGAGAGGATAAAGTCAAAGTGAGATCTTTGAAAGGGAGAGGATGATGCAGCACATGAAAGAAACGAGTCAAGACTCACTTTTTTTCCTTTTCTTAGGTCGTGCCAAGCTCATGTTCATGCAACGATAATGATATCGACCAGTTTTTTAATGTAGCAAGCAGCTAAATTCTAAAATGGCACTTTTTTTATAAACTAACGAAGTGCCCGCAGCCCGCAGCAGATAAAGCTATACGTGTGTGTGTCGTGTTACACGACTCGTGTAAACTTTTTGCTTTCGCTTGTTTTGGGATTATTGTATTCGTGATGCTCCTTCAATTTCTCATCGAATATCCTTCCTCTCCTTGTCACGGTTTCTTTGCTCTTCTTGTTCGAAATTGATGTTTTTGTCTGAAACTCTGAGAAACCAAACAAAGAATGACAATGTTAAAAAACAAGACTCTTTCAATTCAAGGTTTCTCGAGTCATGATTCAAGACATGATGACATGTGGGGCAAATGAGTTAAAGTTTGTGATTGTGAGAGGATTGATGCAGTGCGTGCGTTAATAATTTGTTAAGCATAGATTTGATTGTAATTTGTTCTTTGTTTTCATGTTTTCTAGGTAATGGACTGATAGTGATATTATTGTTATTGCTCTGCTGGACCTGTCTTGTTCATGGCGGCTTTCCGGGTCGCGGTCCACCCCCAAGGGGACCTCCGCTGTTTCCCCATCACCCACACCCTCCGAGATCGTCGCTTTTCAGCAGGAGAAGACCTCCACCACCGCCACGAATGTCCCCTGCGGGCCGACATCATCCACCGCATCCCCCACGTCCCTCAAAAATGAAACCGGAAGCGAGGTCCGACTTGGCGGTGGCAGCGCAGACACTGTACGATCTTCGAGGTTATCAATTTCCATTTACCGGGCCAGAAAATCAAAGATTTCACCGACAAAACGACCCCTTCACGCTTCCCACTCCTGTGGCACCAAACCCAAGGGCCAGTGGAAGTCATCACGTACCACAAGATACACGAACGGCGCCATTGGTCTTTCCTTCCTTTTATCAGGAACAGCCCACCCCGGCACCTGCAAGGTCAACAATTTTTGGTCATAATCAACACCTATCACAAACAAGATTTGAACCACCTGGCACCTTCCACCTCGGAGGTAACTCTGCTTCCACGAAAATCACGTTGGAACAGCAAAGCGCTTCCACTCGGGACCAATTTCGACCTTCGCAAATTGACATAAGCTTGCATAATAATCAGGTACAATCGACGCCAAGTCCGAACTACGGACAACAACAAGTTCCAAGCAGCGTCGCTCCGGAAAAGAAGAGTCTCATTCCAAGCAGTACCAGTCGCTCCCGAGCCCCAGTGAAACTGCATAAGAATCAGCACGACCCCTTTGTTTACGTGTATGACGAAGTAGACTACGAAGATGGAGACGACGAATTCACTCTGGGAAGACACAGAACACCGCAAGGTCAAATAAACAACAACAGAATCACTCCATCAACATCCACCACCACCGTGGCGCCACTGCGGTCAAGAGAGCCACAGTTGTTGTCTTCACCGCCCCCGTTCCAACAACCGCTGTACCAACATCACAATCCAGTTCATCATACCTCTGTACTCTACCTCGACCACAACCAAACAGCCAAGTACCACGGCAAACTCCCTATTCTTCCAACCTGCAAAGGATGACTACAGGGACGCTTTCAGAAATCATGGAATCATTCGACCTCCTGTGACGCCAAGACCGAATGTCGAGATTGTCCCTAGTTCGGAAAGGAAACCTCCACCAGATCAAAGCAATGCCATTCAACCAGCTTTGGTCCGACTTCAGAACAATCCACCAAGGGATTTTGGAAGACCAACAGCTCCCCAGGCACAAATTCCTCATGTTGCCGACCACTTTGAGAATCGATCAAGACGCCCTAGTCTAACCACAAGTACGACCACAGCAGCTCCGCAGCAATTCCCCACCGGAAATTCGCACAATTTCCAGAGGGATTCAATTGTGCCTACTTATCATCCGCCTCAGGGAAGACAGGCGACGCCAACTCCACAAACTACGCCTTTGCCTTACTTCCCCTCCGGACTTGACCGAAGACCTTTTGAAACTAATAACGAGATTCCCTCTGTCGTTAATCACAACAGGAACAACAACCACTTTAATCAAGTGGTCAACGTGCTGCAGGAAGAGGAAGAGGACTTTCCCCAGAGCGATGTGGTTGGTCAGCTAGAAGGCTTCAATAATCCATCGAAGCTGCGTCCCGTGAACACTATCATTCCCAAGAATCGAATTCCAAAGGAGGATATCCTGCCTCCGAATTTCCAATTTACTCATGCACAACAAGAAGTACCCACAACGCTGGCTCCAATAATACCGGAAGTGACTAGTACCAGAATCAGAGGCGATCCCGTCCAACTTCGAGTGAGAGAGCAAACAAGAATCAGGGAAGAGCTGCCACGTCAGCATCAACGGGTCGTGTCCACCCAGGCGCCTGTTAGAAACCGACCATCGGTCATCTTCCCAGATGATGATGACGACGACGACGACATTGATCAAAATAACATTCGTCTAATTAATCAGCAACAAGCTTCCACTTTCGCACCTCCATCGCCCACTCCAAGTCGAACACGAGGAAGAAATCCCACTGTGCGACCACACACCACGACCACGACCCTTGCACCAGCGGAGGTCCCACAAAGAACAAGAACGCAGTCTCCGAGACAGAGACTGCGTCCCACTCAGAGGCATACGACGACAACCACGACCACGACAACAACTCCAGTGCCAACGTACATAGAGTACCCCAGTCAAGAGTATGTCGACGATTATGATAACACTCCGTATCAGCAGAGTCCAGCACCTCCTCCACAAGTGCAAGCGCCAGCGGTTTCCGAACAGCCCAAATCTTTCTCCCGTTTCCCACCTTTCCCCAACAAAAACAAGGAGGTTGTTACTCCGCAGACAACTCCAGCGCCCACCCGACATCAGCGTCCTGTTCCGCAGCACAGTAGACCTCGACCAGGAAAAAATAATAACAACCGATTCAGAGAAACAAGCACGCAGGACACCACTTCCCCAAGAACCACCGGAAAACCTTTATACACCACAGGAAGAATGCTGAGCAAGGAGGGAGGTCTTTATGCTGGTCAGCAGATAACGTCAAGTCATGTTTACGGTCAGCCCGTTCCTAACATTCCGATCAACTCAGTTCTTGACAAAGTTCCCGGAGTTCTGGATGGCAGGACCGCCACCACCAGACCAAGCTATTCGAGTCCACAGAAGCATCTGAGATCGAAGCAGCGGTATCCGGAACATGGACCCCCATCCAGGGTTACCACTAGTTCACAGAGGTTACGAGCAAGCCCGACTCCACGCCCTGTTCAAGAGAACAGTTTGGACATTGTGGAAACTGTGACATTAAGACCTTACCAAGAAGACAGGTCCAAGTCGCTTGAAGAACCGAAACGACTTCGACCAGGCTCGCAATTTCTCAGAGGTCAACATCAGCGGCAGTCCGAAGAAGGTGGCGAGCAGGTGCTTCCGAGGAGAAGGAAAGCTAGACCGGGACAAAAACGACTTCACACAACGTCTGCTGAACCTTTCACTGAAAATGTAGCGCTCCACTCTCAAAAAGATGACGATGATGTATCCCAGTTTCAAACGGAACGGGCTCAAATTATTCGTGAACACCATCCAGAGACAACTACCCCCGGCAGTGGACCAACTCCGAGATCCAGAAGACCGAGGCCAGGTCGTCCCAATAAACCAAGTCAGTCCGCTTCGGAAAATGTCGCCAACGTTTCGGAAAGATCGAGAGAGTCTTCGGATACCACATCAGAGGAACCTCAGCAGCATCAGCAACCAAAACTTGTGAAAGCGGTCAGAAAGTTGAGACCTCGTCTGCGACCCGTACCTGTGGGGCAATTAAATCCACAGCAGCAGAGAGGTCAACCTTCAGAAATTGTGGCGCAAGCGCAATCTGCTCAAGTTGAGAGAAAACCGACAGACGCTCCAGGAAGATTTAGCAGTCGGTTTAGAGAAGATAACTATGAATCTACCACTGTGTCAACCCTTAGAGGAGAGGTGGAAGAACGACCGAGCAGCACCAGCACAGGACCCAGTCGATTCTCGCCATCGGTTCCACGAGCCACTTTTAAGCCTCCGGTAAAAAAGGCTGGATCACAGCAAGGAAGGAAGCGACCTCAGCAGCAGCAGCAACAACAACAAAACGAAAGTGACGAAGAACTTCCGGCGTCAATTAAATTGTCGCCAAAGGACGTAATTGAAAATAGGAAGCCCGCCCGGAGAATTCCTCCCGGCTCGGCGTCAGACAGGCTAAAGGCGTTGCAACAGAGAAGGAATAAAATATTTAATGGAAATGGAAACAGGCAAGACCATGGTGAACAAACCGCCGAGGGGAGACAAGTTCCTGTAACAAATAAGCGTCCCAGACTGAAAGCATTTTCTCCTGCGGTTCAACAACAGCAGCAACAGGAAGAGTTGCCTGAAGAGGTAGAAGAAAGGCCTGCGTCTCCGCCCCAATCACAACGATTGAGAAAACCTCTGCAACAGAAACAACAGCAGCACACTTCCACTGAGGCAGTAAGTGGTCAGAAACGGGAAATCGTTGGAAGGGGTCAGGACAAGCAAGTGAAAACACGAAATGAATTGGACTACTACAACAACGTGCCCACAATAATGGACGACTTTGACGAGGATGAAGACAGTGACTACATTGATGATGCGCCAATTCCACCTCGACATCATCAGTTGGCAAATAGACCACCAAAAAGTAACGGCTTTCACCGGAACCGATCCGTGGAAGTGAGCTCGGATGAAGCCAGGTCGATTCTGGGCATTTCCAGGCCAGCTATGCCAAACAGAGCTGCAAACGGGAAGAAGTTCAGACCACAGCCGCAACAGGCGCAGCAGCAAGAAGAGGAGGAGCCAACTGAAGAAGAATTCGAAGAGGAGCCGGCTCAAGTGCAACAACCTCAACACCAACAACTTCAGCAACAACAACGTCCACCGAGACCCCATCATCAAAATCAAAGGCAGCGATCGCGAGAAAATACTCAAGAAGAGGAAGAGCAGCAGCAAGAGCAACCTCAACCACCACCTCGGAGGCAATTTAGTAATCAGGGAGGTCACCAGAAAATACGTCCAAACCAGAAACCTCTGAAGTCTAAGCCACCACCTCCTCCATTAGAAGAAGAAGAGGAGGAAGAGGAAGATCAGACACCGCAGTACCAAGAGGAACCTGAGGAGGATAGACCAGAACCACCAAGAAAGCCATTTTTGAAGCATCACTTCAAACAGAATCACTACGTATCCACAAGCAGTATTGCTCCATCCACCACTAGTCGCAAATTACACAAGAATTTTAATAACAATAATGCGAGAAAAGTTCATCATCCGCAGCAGTTTCGTGAAGAGGAGGAAGAGGAGGAGGATAAAGAAGAGGTGGACAGAGTGACCCCTTCCAGTAGACCCCGCACCTCGACCTTCACCTCCTCAAGTACTTTCTCAACTACTTCGTCGAGTACATCACAAACCGCTTCACCGCCACCCGTGGCTCTTCCCCAGCGTCAGGGACCTCAGCCCATTAAGCAGGGTTTACTGAAGGCGAGATTGAGACCGAACAGGAGATTGAGTGGAGGTAGCGCAGGAGGGAATCACCAACCTCGGGTAAGTGTGACCGCCACAACAACTGAAGCGACGATTACTGAGGAGCGGTCGGAGGAGAGAAAACAGCCTGGTTTGAAGCATGGCACAATTCTCGTTTCGAAGAGCCCTCGACCTCGACTCAATGGAGGTGGTGGCAAGAGAAACTCGAAAAAGTTTATTTCAATGGCCACCGAAAACCCTAGCCTGCCTCTTGAGTCAATTTTCCCGGAAGTTGCACGATGAAACTCTTCAACCTCATTTAATAACAATGAATGAATAATTATGATGACTATTTACTTTAATGGCAAATAAATGCTCTTGGTCTGCGCAAATCATTATTGCTAATCTTATTATTTTTATTATTTGTGGACAGCGATTTTAAGTAAGTACGGATATTATGCAAATAAGCTTAAGCTGCCTAATTATAATATTATTATTATATCCTTAATATTATATTAATGTAATGTAACAATAATATTTTTTAAGGTATTCATTAATTATTAATTAGTTAATGATAAGAACAAAGAGTGAACCGGTTTCTTGTTAATAAGAAAGTATTAATTACTCTACCTATTATACTCTTTTATTGAATTAATTAATGGTTTTTATTTCATGTATAGTACTAATAAATAAACTCTGCGGATTGTTTTGGTATTATTATTATAAATGTTAAATCCTAAACAAGTTAAGATTTTTTATACATGATGAATGAATCGGTGAACTATAAAATGTATAGTTGCGGCTACTTTTTTGTGCACTCAAAAATTGCGAAATTCAACAATAAAAAGTTAAAATAAAGTCGAAATTGAACCTGCATTTTTTTAAATCGTGCATGGAGCATCTATGACAGGTTCCTGAAGTAGAAAAGGATGAGGACCACGAATTAAGAAATGGAAGAATGAAAGTGACACTGACGTGCAATGCAACCGCACAATCTATGGCTGGCAGATACAACTGTCACCATCATCGATTTTTATCTTGATTTCTGCCGGCACGGTTTTATAGGCAGTACGCATCACGAATTTGTCACAGAAAAAACTGAATTAATATTTGAAAGGGTATCTTTTCCCATTAAATATTACATAAAAGTAATTGAGCCATTTTCGATGCTGCCTATAAAAAGTAAATATTCGTAATGTGTCAGGAAGTGGAGCTACAGATGAAATCTTACATCACAAATAATTATGTCATTTTTACCAGGACAATCGTGTCAACGTGTGAAGTCGGGCGAATTTGTCAAAGTGGACCATGAGCCGAGCCACCACTCCCCAAATCCTGCCTACCGTTTTATCAACTATGTCAAACGTAACTCCCCTAAATGCATTAAATAGTATCAAGAAAATCCGAGTTTGACGCAAATATAAATATTTGCAAATTCATGAAATGCAATCAGTATCAATTTCGCATCCTTTAATAAATCAAGTCACTCTTTAGCAATTTTTCTTTTGAATATCAGATTTCGTTTCTGAAAAATAGGTAAAATTCAGGTATGTCTTGTTTCATAATTTGCAAACTTTTTAAAAGAAACTAGACGTTTTTTATAATATTACTTTTCTATTTTTCTATAACTTTCCTGCAGACAAAAAGATGATCACAGACGCGAGTCATAGATGGCTGTTGGTGTGTACATTTGCAGCAGCAGTTTCTCATCTCATGGGCCATGTGTCGGGTCAGTACTACCCATCTCCGAGCAGCACTCCACCTCCAGACTACTACCCAAGTTACTCTACTCCAAATCATCACGACTCAGAAGCTTCAAATTCTACCCAGAAGACAATAGTAGCAATTATTCCAGTCCAGCAACAGCAGAACGACGAAAACGATGATGAGTCATCGGAGGAAGAGTCGCCTCCTCCTCATTACCCCTCGTACTACCACAGACATCCTCCATCGTCATCTTCCTCTGACTCATCACAGCAACCGCAACAACAACAACCCGTGTACATAATTGTGTCTCAAGGTGGAGGTGGAGACGATCAGAACCAGCAGCAGCATTCACAAAAAGGGT
The DNA here is from genome assembly GCA_021029165.1 of Cyphoderus albinus. Classification (NCBI taxonomy): domain Eukaryota; kingdom Metazoa; phylum Arthropoda; class Collembola; order Entomobryomorpha; family Paronellidae; genus Cyphoderus; species Cyphoderus albinus. The sequence continues at coordinate 17,347 of VYYJ01001408.1, read as the reverse complement.
CTTCTTCTGGCAGTAGCTCTTCCACAGCGAACACGCTCATCAAGCTTATCCAACAGGCTGGAGGAGGTGGTGGAGGTGGCGGTGCTAGTAGCAGCAAATCAAAAAATCGACACTCTCACCGTGGCAGTTCCTCCTCTGAACAATCCAACCAAGGTGGTGGTGGCTCCGCGGTGAAAATTATTTTACCACCACCAACAACAACCACCACAACGACTACAACACCACCTCCGCCACCTCCACATTATCCACACTACTACCAACGTCCTCATTACCCCAGTTATCACAGCCACTACGCTCCACCTCCACCGTCACCGTATCATCCGCATCACCACTATTACACGACCACTCCATCTCCACCAAAAGTAGTGCTGAAGCCGGTGGTTGCGCATTCGCCTCCATCACCACCTCACTATTCCCCTCACCATCGTCATTCTCATTACCCTCGTCACCCGGATCCCTCGTATTCATACTCTTACGTTGTGCATAGTCCAGAGCATCAAGACTACAAAAACGTGGAGGTGAGTCCTTATCCCCATCATCCGTATCATCCACCTAATCCTCATTATTCGCATCCCGCCTACTATGCCTAAGAAACTTTTTCTGTTTCACTTGTAAACTTGTTGTGTAGCCAATTCAAATCTTAAACTCTCCTAACTTTTATCACATTTTTCTTTTGTCAAATATGAAAAGTATTAATATGAAACTAAAATTTAAATAAACTTTCGACTCGAGTGAATTGGTTCTCTACAAATTTGCAAGTGACTTTGAAAGTATTTTTCCTCTCGTATTTTTGTTTGTCTGTCATCACGTCATTTTTGCATTCCATACTTTAATTGGCATCTGATCAATAACCCACAAAAAGTTGCATTTGCATTGTGTTTCAAAAAATAAAAACGTGTGTTTTGTCATCCTTGTGCTAATGAAGGAAACTCGAGAGGGCGACGTTGTTCGAGGTCAGTATAGTTTTTTGGAAAGTAATGGTCTCATCCGCACTGTGCGGTACTACGCAGATTCCCAGAATGGTTTCAATGCAGTTGTGGAGAAGAGTCGGCCGAAGAAGTGAAAAATCGAGTTGTGAATGTTACGCAAACAAACAAGTGAAAAAGACGGAGGAGTCATCGCATCGTCATCAAATTATCAGCACAATCGGCATATCGGCAACGACGCAGCAGAACAGTAAATGAGTGAGTAATATTAAAAAACATTACCTACTCAACTCAAACTTTTTGGACTCACTCAGCTTCTGGTGCCCACTCCATTTCGTCTCCCAAAATTATTACCATGCGATATTATTTTTACTTTCTCTAATGCCTACATTTTATAACATATGTAAACAGGCAGAGTCACATAACCCGTTAACCCATTTTCAGATATAAACAATTTTATTTTTATTTTTATATCATCACCGATAAAAAATTGAATCAGAATGACAAAGATTGAAAAAAAATAAAGCGTCTTTTTATGATTATGGAACAATGATGAATGATGAAACACAGAGTTTAATGGCTCTTTTGCGTCTGCGTGAACATGGGAAGAGATGAAGCCACCAGAGAGCACCTGCTCAACTCTCATATTCTAAGTTAGAATTTCTAACCTAACTGCTAATAGTACAAAAGTGAACAATACCAGTTGCCAATTGACTGCAAAATAAAAAACGATGATAACCACGTTGGAGCAGTAGCCAGCCACAGTATCGTCTCAATTTTGTGGAGGCTTTTTCCTAGAAACCTTTACCCATTTTCATTTTCTAGTTTGTGCTACTGCTTCGTACGACACAGAAAAATTCGAACCAATCTTCAAGCTCGATCATATCTATAATGATATAATATTGTTGCTTTTCTCTTTACTGAACCTGAATGGAGTGAGTGAAACTACTAATGGACCACAATGAAACAACAACACAACATAGATGCACAATGTATGTACATAAGATATATTTTTTATAATTATAATGCATAATGTAATTTGTAATGTTGTTACAAATTGAAGTAGATGCTGATGTGATGACGATGACTTGACATTCCAAAAAAATTGCCTGAACTAAAATTAGAAGCTCTTTTCTCGCAAGCTCGAGAAAAATTCTGCTTACTCTGCTGCCGCTGTAACTGTAGCAGTGGCACTGGTCTGGTTTAGACATAAAACGAAACGAAGCAGGGAAAGGGAAATGGATTTCCGAGTGGATCTTGTTACTTTCCATCACAATGTAGACTGTGAACTCCACAGTGTGGAGTAAGTAAGCTCTGGCTCTGTGCTACACACTCCGTGACACAACACATAATAATTCTTGTGCATAATATCGCTTCCGGGTTTATATGTCTACTTTATCATCTCGTTTGCTCAAGCATTGAAATATGACGAAAATTACATGTAACCACTGCGCTGGCATCATACTAATAAAAATAAAATCTGTTAAGGGATGGATGCTTTACTATATAAAAGTTATTTTGTGCAGGATTTATAATGCCTCGTCTCATTAGTTATTTTGTTATCTTGTAAATTCTTCGGCGTCTCGATAATAAAGCGCTCGCATTCCCTCTTAAGTGAATTTGCATACTAGTAGTAGATTTTAGCTATAATTTTATGCACGCAAAGTAATGTTGCCTCATACTGATGCATGCGCACATGTTTTCGTTTCTCGGAGTCGTACTTTCCCGAACTCTGATCTGATGTGAATGTATGCATGCAATGATAAGATAACGAGCACAACATAATACTGGTATTAATCACGCAGTTTGTATGACGAATCAAAGATTTTTCCTAATAATAGAACGGCGGTGATGATGAGGATCACGTCGCATCTCCTCCCAATGGAGTCGATTTTGAGTGGAGTGGAGTCAGTGTCACCGTGTCTGCATCATAGCCTTGTAATGTTGATTAGAGGAAAGCTCTGGGCTTTGGAATGCGCCACTTGGCACTTGCCAAAAGAAAAGAGAAAAGCTTCGTATTCTATGTAACTTAATATTATATCAAATATCTTCTGGTCCTACTCTTCTTAGGGCGAGCGAGCGAGCATCCGGAGGTTTTCAAAGAGATCGTGTCGTGTCCCATTGAGATGTTTTCAGTGGTAATGTGTGAAATGGGAGAGTGCCAGCGCGTAGGCCATTTACAAGGAATTCCGTTATTTCCTCCAAGTGGTGCATTCTGTTTTCTCTAGCTCGTCGTCACGATCATGTATTCATGGGAAAGAGCGGATGGAAGGAGGAGACACGGGAGGACAGTGATCATCGTGTTCGGGATGACGTGTCTTTCTTCGTCATGTCTTCATAATGCATCTCGCTCGAGAGAGTGGAGTAGTTGCAGTGTGTGTGCTCGAGTGAGCTCAGCGTTATTTTCCCATTTCAATTTCCCCTGTTGCTCATTTTTTCCTGCCTCACTTCACTGCGGAAGTGCATTGACTCGATAATTTTCGTTTGCACCCGATCGCTTATCAGCCATTTTGCCCACTATCATATTTCCAAAACTTTTCTCTCATCAACAAAACAAAAGGGAGAGAGAGAATGAGCAGATAATAATGAGAGCCCACACACAGACCATTCCAAAGTGAAACCATTGTTTATTTTTCTTCTCCTGAAACAATCACCGGAACCGAGAGAAAAGGGGGCAACGCACAGAAGCTTATTCTTATCAATACAAACAACGGAGGTTATCGGTTCCTTGAGTAGCGCAGCGCAGCTCTCAGGAGAAAGAGCAACAGGCAACAGAGAATGATGAATGAGGGCATTGCATTTTTAATGGTGGCACTGTGTACCAAGAGTGAAAGTGGGATTCTGTGCACTTCGTGAAAAATAATGGAACTTGCTTTAAATTAATAAAAAATATGGGTTGGTCCATGTAACAAACAATGGACTGGACTTGAAGCTACTTCACTACTAGAGTAGTAGTTTATTTTGTAGAATAGATTTTTTTGGGGAAAATAAAACTTATCTGGGGCCGAGAAGGTTCCTTTGTTCTGTGTAACCTGGGTGTTATAGTGTAGTTAGTTAGTAGAGGTGGTTGTGCTCCACAATTAAAAATTGGTGCTAATTTCGACCTTTCTGTAACAAATTCCATCATTCAGCGATAAAGATGGTGCTGAGAGAGCCGAACGATCCGTTGAACCAGTCGCGGGGCATCATGGGTAAGAAGTTATTAAAAACAAAGAAAACTTTCTTATAAAGCAGATTTTTAATGGTCTATTAATTAATTAACTTATCCTTTGTATCATAGGCCCCCTGGAGAACGCGACTGGGTATAAATCCTACATGATTAAAAATTCAATTCAATTCACTATTATATTTGCGGGAGTAAATTTAACATTTTCCCATAACATTTTCTAGGGTTCAGAACAACAGAGGCCGACTCAGACAACGCTTCGACTTGATCCGGAAGTTGGGTCAGGGGACCTATGGCAAGGTGCAATTGGGCATTGACAAAGAGACTGGACAAGAGGTACAAACTTGGTCACCAGAAAACTGGATTTGGCTAATTAAGATTTGGACATACACGTTTTTCTTATTCAATTTCACAGGTGGCTATTAAAACAATAAAAAAGTCCAAGATTGAGACTGAAGCAGACTTAATTAGGATACGTCGAGGTTAGGATTTTTATTTTATCTTGGTCACATTTTTTTGCTTTGATTACATTACCTCTTTGTTACAAATAAATTATTTGTTTCTTTTTTAGAGATTCAGATTATGTCCTCCGTCCGTCATCCCAACATCATTCACATTTACGAAGTGTTCGAGAACCGAGAGAAAATGGTGCTGGTGATGGAGTATGCCGCTGGAGGTTAGGTTTGCATTAAATCGTTAATTAAAATCCATAAGACGTACAAGTGAACAATTTGTAATAATTATTATTTTTTATTCTGTAGGCGAACTTTATGATTATCTTAACGAGAGGAAAATTTTACAGGAAGACGAGGCGAGAAGGATATTTAGACAGATCGCATCCGCAGTCTACTATTGCCACAAGGTGAGTTAATTAAATCAATTATTTTTGTAAGGTATGATGATTCTATGTTAGTTTAATCGATTTTATAAATTGCAATTCATATTTTTTCTCCAGCACAAAATATGCCACAGGGACCTGAAACTGGAGAACATTCTGCTAGACGAGAAATTCAACGCGAAGATTGCAGATTTCGGACTGAGCAACGTTTTCGATGAAGTCAACCTACTCAAAACGTTTTGCGGAAGTCCGCTGTACGCCTCCCCGGAGATCGTGAGGGGTACACCCTACAAAGGCCCAGACGTAGATTGCTGGTCACTCGGAGTTCTTCTTTACACCCTTGTCTACGGAGCAATGCCTTTCGATGGGTCAAACTTTAAACGCCTTGTCAAACAAATCTCACACGGAGACTACTTCGAACCTAAGAAACCCGCTGAAGCTTCTCCACTCATACGCATCATGCTCACGGTTGACCCGAAAAAGAGAGCTGACATCCGGAAAGTGTGTTCGCATCCGTGGGTGAACCAAGGATTTGACCGTGAGTGTCTGACAATTGCTGACGAGCTGGCGACGCAAACTCCAGTTAGATTAGATCTTCTCCTGGCACTGGCCAATTGCTCCGCAATTAACCACAGCCAGGTTGTGATAGAGCAGCCGCCCCAAGCCCAGCAGTCTTCACAGATGCCGGAAGGCGCCGCTGGAATTCCAGACATCCCTCAGCCCTCTGCCCCCACTCATGTTGCCAATGACGCTGTGATGACAAACCATGTTGGCGAGAGGGAGGTTCCCAAGAAGCCTAAAAGAAGCAAGGTTCAGTCGAAGTCGAAGAGTTCACCGATGCTAGAACTCATCAAAGATGAGGAGGAACAATTAGAACTTCCGCAGCCGGATGACAAACAGGGTGCAAATGAAGAAGATGATGCATGTGACACCTTGAGTGAAATCAGCGAGATTCAGACTCTGGCAGAAGATATCGCTGGTGAGTCAGGAGCTCTGACGAAGGCGGCGACATCAGAACCTGTTAGATCAAAAGATACAAAGGTCGTCAAGAAAGATAAAGTGGCGAAGGTCTCGAAAGACAAGGAACCATCCAAACCTTCTGTAGCTCCTCCAATAACTGTTCCTGCAGTTAAGCCTCAGCCAGCCACGCCATCGCCTTCAGCTGCAACAGCGCTGGTAGAAGCGAAGCCGAAAAAGACTGCTGAAATACCGCCTCCAGTTACCGAAGAGAAGCCACCGAAAGCGGCCGCACCGCCTAGCCAAGCCGCCGGACCTGCACCTGTCTCTGAACCACCTCAGGCGGCAGCACCCATAGCACCACCGAAAAAGAAAATTGTAAAGACAAAAACACCACCAACCGACGCGGAAAAGCCTAAACCGGAAGTTCCTGCTTCAACAGTTGCTGCAGCAGTTTCAGCAACTCCAGCTGAAACTCCGGCACCAGTTCCACCTCCAGCTCCAGCAGCAGTCGAAAAGATAAAGGAGAAAGAAGTTCCGTCGCCTGTTGCATCATCGCCACGTGAAACAACTCCTGCGCCAAAGGAGAAATCAGCAACGCCGACAGACAAAGAAGGTTCCGGGGATTCTGGCGAAGAAGGCAGAGCGAAAGCTGCGAGATTAAAAGATAGAGCAGACTCTGTGTCACCTACTCGCATTGAACGTCGCAATTCAAAGGTGATTAGTCAGAAAACAGCAGAGTTGATTCAAAATCTTGAAACCAAAGTATTGCCTTCTCTTACCGCCAACATGGAACCACCACCGAAGCCTCCAGGAATTAAAAAGATTGTCATCCCGACATTCAAGATGTCCGACGCCAAGAGCAAGTTTGAGTCGAAACCACCTCGACCTTTAACCACTTCTGTGTCTCGGTCGAAAGCTGCTTTTGAGGCAAAACTTCAGTCACAGTCTTCTGTGGAAGAGAAGCAGCCTCCAAAACCACCAAAGGGAGAATCTCCACCCGCATCAGAGCCTCCCAAACCGAAACCACCGGCAGAGCCTTCCGCAGCAGCAACACCTGCTGCTACTTCTTCTGCTGCACAACCCACTGCGGAAGCGTCATCCACAAAGGCTAAAGATGAACCATCAAAAGTTGAAACGAGTCTGCCACCAATAACACCAGCAGAAAAGCCGGAAGTCGATAATAAGGCAACAGAAGGGAAATCAATGCCACCCGTCGCCGGAAAAGTGGCGCCACCAAGAGGTCCAGGTAAGATTCAAATCCCAGCCTCTTTGGCTACAGCGTTGCCCACACCAATGGAGAAACCCTCAGGGTCTGCACCACCAGCCACAACTCCCGCACAATCGTCAGCGGCGGCGTCGTCGTCAGTAAACGAGGCGAAGCCTGTTCTAATGGACAGCGGGAAGGGGGGTCCAAAAGCAGCTGTGATGGTCACGAAAGGTAAAGCGAGTACGCAGTCTGATAATAATCGTAATGTGTCATCACAACCCTCTGCTACCCCTGCCACCACCACCACCCCGCAAGCCGAACCCTTACCCAAACCACCCCCAAATGAACCCCAAATGAATGTTGCTGCTTCCTCCTCAGAACCTACGCATCTGCCCTCAACGAGTGCCCCCGCATGCTCAGAGTCCACTACATGCGTTCCTCATGAATCTGATACAGAGGGTGAAACCACTGGTAAATCTGGCGCCACTGCTCCACCTCCTTTAGGACCGGCAGCAGCTGCCAAGCAGAAGCTCCTTAGTAAATTGCCCCCAGCTATGCAACAAAGCCCTGCAGCCGCCCCAGCTCCAGCTCCAGCACAAACAACACCGACTCAAAACGGAAACCACAAAGAGCAAGCTGCAAAAAAGATTTCTTCGGTTATCACAAAAATTGTGAATTCTGGCTCCGTGGATAAGGGGCTTAACTTGGAGGATGGACCAAGGAAATTTTCCACATTACCAAGAGCTATGAAACCAGAAGGGGAAAAAATGGTGAAGACAGAGGTAAGCTTCCCTGTCTGTGCTGCAACGCAACCTCTTCAGTCTCAGGCGACACCGGCAACACCAACATCAATACCGCTGCAGGAGCGTATCATTCCCATTCAGCTTGTGGACGACGTGACGCCTTCAACACCTCCGCAAACGTCATCCGCCACAAATGTTGCACCTTCGGCTTCACAGTCAACAACGTCAATGGCAAGTCGAGGGTCCATCCCGATTTCAAGGGCCGACTCTAGCTACAAAAGGCTGGATTCCACCAGTTCCATGTTCTCCAGGCAGAATTCTTCAGACACGGAGACTTGTAGTGTTGCAACACAACCCCCGAAACTGGAACCGATTCGCAAGTGCCCCAGAGAGTTCCTCATCCCCATCAAGATGGAAGAAAGCGGTCAGACGGTGACCCCCAAGGAAGAACTGACGAGTGGTGGAAGCACACAGGACATTTCTCAGGCTGCAGGAGAAGATGACTTCCGGATTGACTCAAGACTCAGATCTGGTCGCTTCGCAAGACCAAAAAGGTACTCCAGTATCTTGAGCGATTCCAGCTTTGATGAGGAACCATCAGTAAGTGTGGCTGGATCCACAGGAGCTGGAGCAAGACGGGCATCAACTGCCACCACAACCGGGAATGCGGCCCCAGCAAGTGGTCACAGCCGCAGTAGAAGCCAAGGAGATGAACCGACAACACCCGGTGGCACCTTCAAGAGATACCGGTAAATGCCATTTTAAAAGTCAGAATTGTTTTGTGACAATAAAACTGATATTAAAAAGTAAACTTTTAATTGGTCAATCTGAAGAAATCGACGTCATGCGACCGCAGCACCAGATATGCCGTTGGATAGGAGTGACTCTTTTTCGTCAGCGGAAGAGGACGAAGAGGATGCCTTCCAAGTCCTTACCGCAGAGTCCCTCTTTTCGAATTTGCTAGATCGTGTTCGTAATCTGACCCGTCGCATCAATCGTGATGATCCGCTTATTGCACCAAATTGGTCCACTGACCCCACAACGTTTGGACTATGGGGCGCATCTCCTCTTAGAGAATTCATGTCAAATAGGTAAAAATACTCTGCATATTGCGCAAGATTTTTCAGCATCAGCAGTGGTACATATATTGTAGGTGTTATTTTATATAATTTGCTTGGGGTTTGGTGAATTTTCCAGAGCTCCATCAGAAACTAGATCGTTTGGAGGTTCTGCCGCGGGAAGCTACCATCCCCGCAGGGAACCATCTGTGTCAATGAGCAATGCAGCAGGACCAGGTGGAGCGTGGCGTCGCAGTCTCAGCCGAGATCTTTCTGGAGACAGTGATTCAGGTCACTCCGCGTCGATGAACGCGACAAACGCACAGTCACGAAGTGAGTCGCATCATGGACATGATCATGACCATCTTGCTCAAACGGGTAGCAACAACAGCGTGCATGAAGACGAGAGTCAGAACAATAACGTGGCAAACAATAACATCACTAACATTAACATAAGTAGTATTAATAATAACAACAGGAGTAGGGTAACCTCATCGTCCTCCTCCAGATCCTCCGTGGCGCCACTCTCCTCTCATAGGAACAGCAACGCGTCCACCACTTCGTCAAGCTCGGTGCCAGACTCCAACCCAGGGAACAATCCAACGAAATCCAGGGAATTCGTAATTCCCATTAGGATAGAGAAGGAGGCGGACCATGGCCAGGAGGAGGATGAGGAGATGGAGGTAGACGGAGAAGAGGGGGAGAACGCGGACGATGAAAATTCCGGGGAATAGATACGTACTACTGCAATAAACTCAGTTAAATACTCTCTAACTTGACTTTAAATAATTATTTTTTTCTTTACGCATGCCATAATGATAAAATACTTTTAACTTGACCGTACTAATTTTTATAATAGTATCACAATTTGTGATTCACAAATGTTAATTTAAATTTGAAGGCTTCACTCACCCTCATCACTGCTATTAACGCACAATCATTAACTCGCTCGCAACTAACCATCTTAAAGTCAAAAGCAAAAATGTTTTTTGGGAATTAGCACATTATTATTATCAACATTATTTAATTGACTCTCCTTCAATTCAAAAATAATTTAGGATCACGTTTCATTAATTATGCACGTTAATGGTGAATTTAATTTATTTATAATCAGATAAGAAAGAATGAATGGTAAGAATTACTTTTTTAAGTAATTGATTAGCTTACACTTTTGTGGTAATAATGATTAATGATACGACGATACATGACAAAGTGGTAAACTTTGAATGGAGAGGGAAAGCAACGCTTGTTAAAGTATGATGAATTTATTTATCTTTAATTAACTTTCGCAGTTGAACTGCATGGTTTCAGATTTTTCGTTGCATACTACTAAGAATAGGGAAGACAAGATGAGCTTTATAAAATTACGGATTTAATTACAAATTATTTATTGAACGTTGTGTCGTGTGCTTGATACGCAGGTCAGGTCAGGTCATGTCATGCTATAATTAAATGTCTAAATGTCTATGTCTATGTATGAGTCGAGAATTTAAACTGTCGAGTTAGTACTTCTAGAGTTTCTTTTTGTTCTGTTCTGCTGATTTGAAATTTTCGACGTGTGCGGTTTGTTTAACAGTGCTATTAATTAACATGGAAAGAATAAAGTACATTCGCATCATCATGCAAACAAAAAGCGTTTGAACAAAGTATTTTTGATATGATAAGCACGGTTTTAGTAGACTTGATAAGGCAGGATTGCATAAAAACCTCTGGCATGATTTGAGATTAGCCAAGTTCAAGTAAGGATAAAGAAGGGACCAACTTTTTCTTGTTTTGTACATGTAGTAAATTATTATAAATTATAATTTTATGAAACATTAACTCATCTACTAATTGAATACTACTTTGATACTAAAGACAAAATAAATTTTTTACTTATTTAATTTAATAGATATATTTAATAAATTACAAAAAAATATACCTGCAATTGACCAGAAAATGACCCAGTCTAATGACTCTGCTTTTGTTTCTCTTATCTTGTGTAGCCGTTGTGAATTTGTAGTTCTCTCTCAAAAATCAGTGAGCAACGAGCAAAAAAGCACATCATCATCGATCGCATCGTGCATTCCAAGATTACACACGTACAGCAGGAGGAGGACACTCACAAAAAGCAATTAAAGCGCCACATTTACAGTACTCACAATCAGATAACACTTTGCCAAAAAAACCTGCAATGTAATAGCTGTAATCAAATCAAGCCACTCACAGTGACGCAATCTATTAAACTGTAACGTTACATACTCAACATCCTTAATAATATGTAATTAGAGTAATTTAATCTAATTGCATGCTTAATTTTATTTAGGTAATTTAGTATAAACTAATCATCTAATCATGTACTATTTATGTAAACGTATCATTCTCCTTAAACATATCGAGTCGTACGCTAATTATTTGGTTGACCACACTTTATCATTTCATTATTATAATGATTTTTTTTTTTTGTTAAGCACACACGTTTAAAATAATCTAGTAGGCAGCAAGGCCGTTATTTTTTGAATTATTATACGTACTCAGTAGAGGTTTCACCCTTTTGTGCACTTCCGGTAGGTAAATTTAACTATAGATTTTAAAACACTGAGAAAAAAAGTCATCACGAAGCAAAACGCACACACATAAGAATTAACAGTTTTGCGCAGTCCAGCTCGTTTCGTTATAGTCGTTATGAAATCAGTATTCCAGGCAGAGTGCGAGATTCCAGCTTCCGCAATTTCCTGTAGCAAGGTAAACTTTGCGCACTCTCCATCCACTTGACATAAAAATATTATTTTTTTTGTAAATCTCATTACTTTTTGTCTGCACTTTTCTTTTGTGTTCAGCTCTTTGTCGGGGTGACTTGGGGCATTGATTTGTTGCTTCACCACATCAATTACTGACATCACTTTGTCAACTCTCATAATACTTTTACTCTGTGGATAAAATTAAATATGATACTCTTAATTGATCACTTCAAGAAAGTTGATGCTTGCATGCTACAGATCTACCGTTTCACTAATAAAAATCTTCCATTTGTAAAGATTTTCTATAAGAAGAATTTTAGAGATGCTTTTCAGGTTGCTTCAGTTAACCTTGATTTCTAATATTTTACTAATACCATGCGCAAAACTCAAATTACTACTACAGAAAATTTGCAAAGCTAACAACGCATGTGAATTTCATCTGTTCTTCCAACTTCCACCAACCTCTTTCAGATTAGTATTGTACAGCAATAGTCGTATGTAATTCGGTAATGAAATTAACTCTTCTTCTCTGCACGTGATCCATTTTTTGTGCAGCACCTTTCTCTTGGGACACGTCTGAATTTGTTGGTTTCATTCAACCAATTCTCTACTTCCCCCTTTCTCTCATTTTTCTTTCTCTCTCACTCACTTTTGCTTCCGGAAGTCTTTCCATTTGCTGAATGAAGGTGTTCAAAAGAATTTTTGATGAGCAACTTTTGTAGAGTAGAAAGCAGCAAAATAAAAACAGCCGCGAGACAGCATTTACGTAATTAACTGTCCAATTTTTGCGAGGTGTCCCAAGTCACCCCGTCGCCTGAACATATTAAATTAAATATTATCATTTAATTATATTTTTACTTTATTTAATTATTCATTTAATGACAAAATAAAATCACACTCACAATAATTTCTATTTCCAGCAATAAATGCATAGCATTCAACAATTAAGCAAGAGCACAATCTTCTTTAGAATTACATTATAAAATAATTATAAATTAAGCGCTACACTACTTTCAGTTTATTATTTTTTGCTACTACACTCAACTCTTATTAATTATTTTTTGTCACACTTTTATTGATTTTTTAGGCTAATCATTCACATACAACCATTTTTAACATCACCACCACCACTATCAAATAAAAACATGTTACCTATAATTCGTACTTAATGTATGTAGATGTTGCATTGCAAGCAAAGACACGCACAACCAAACAAAAAGTTAAAAAATAATAATGAACAGGTTTAATTAAAGATAATTAAAAATAACTTCTTGTGAATGTTATTTCCTATGCAATTACGTATTGCTTACTTAATGTTATTTAAAATGTCTCAAGTCACCCCGTTGAGAGTATTTAAGAATAATGTACATAAATACAAAGGAATTTGTGGAATTGTCAAATGATCTAAATATTTAATTTAAAAAATATTTTGTTTCAAACATAATAATAGGATTAACTTCAGATCTTTACGAAACGGGTTCCGCTCGATCGTTACCTCTGTCAAGTCGCCGTTCTCCGTCGTACCTGAGTCACCGTTCGGTGGACACCGAACGTGGCGTGGGCGTCGCCGGTACCTCTTCGTCATATGGCACCACTCCACGAGGCTACTCTCGCACACTCAGCCATTCTGGGGGCGACTATGGAGGTGGAGGGGGAACGTCCGCCTCCATTTCCAGAACACTTCCGCTGCGCAGATCACTCAAGACCTTTGATCGCGCGCCACAGAATATTCTGCCCGAATATGAGACAACTCCAGCGGGCATGAGCAGCAGGCACAGTCTTTTTGATTCAAAGTATGACACGACTCCTAGTTACCTGAGTAGCAGACTAAGGTCGGCGAGTCGGGATCGGATGGGGAGTGAGCGTCCTTCGGAAAGAGACCAGGGAACTCGGTTGAGGTCATCGACACTGTACCCCCCTTCGGGGGAAGCTAATGTAAGATTTCTTACATATTACTGCTAAAGTTTGAAGACAAATCCACAACCAGTTACTTCCAGAAAGAGAGTGGCGCCGGCATTTGCGGGAAAAGCAGCAGACGAGGGGGAGACTGAACCCTCCTCGAAAGCTTTGATCATGCATTTATCGGACTAGTAACTGTTATGTGAGAAATCGCAAGAGAAATAATAATAGTCTTATGTTAGTTTTATGCATTCGTCAGACAACGTTAATTAATTCCTTAACGTATGTTTTGATCGTTTGTATTATTTTTACTGACTCAACATCCATTAATGATTGTGCAAAAAATCATAAAAATAATGAATTTAATTCTTTTTATTTACTAGGGGTGGGATGGTGGGCACGATGCAGTTTCTACGTCGTCATCTATCACTGCATCATATTCAACGGCTGGTGGGGGTCAGTCCTCAATCAGTCCAATGTCAACTGCAGTGTCACTCGACTCAGAGTCTTTGTTGTCTCCAAATTCGTCTTTCTCTTACCATGCGGACGGCATCGGAGGGGGAAGTGGTGGACACTCTCCGTCTTCCTCGTCATCACGACTCCTCTCTGTTCAAGAGAAAATGAATAATTATTCTCAGTACTACCAGAGCTTGACCCAAAGCCCGTTCAGAAGGCTTCCGATGGCTAGCCCTAGTCAAATCCACGCCAACTCGGGTTCCTTCGGGGTGGGTCTGTCTGAACTAAGGAATTCTCAGCTGCCTCCTGTGAATCTTAGTCGCCCGGGATCCTTCCTCCAGGAACATAATAATTCATCAATCGCATCTCCTCTGAAAGTGGAGCCACCAGAAGTGCTGACGTCATCAACATCGACCAGCGATGATGGATCAGCAACACCTTGTGTGCAAAGTCCAGTGTCTAATCCTTTGTCATCTGTGACCAGCCCCTCCATCTCGCCACCTCAGATACCCTCTCCTCCAATGCCTACAAACAAATCAGAACTCTCTGATTCTTCTCCAAAAAACGGGGACGAAATTAGGGCGGTATCAAATTCGTCGAAGCCGCCAACGGCATCTTCTTCAGGTATCCCAAGATGGCCGACAGTATCCGTTCGCCAGCACCGACCGCTGAGCATCTCCAGTTTTCCCGATGGACCTCGCGCTAGCTCCGTGTCAAGAGTAATGTCACCTCCACCTCCTGCAGAGAAAAGTGGTGGAACCGCTACAGTTGTAAATGGGACTAGTGACTCCAGCAGCCATTCATCTATCGCAGCCCTTGTCCAAAAGCGAAGAGAGGCTCGTGCCACAAGTGTTGAAAGAATTACGCGTCTCCTGGAACGGAAATCAATGCCGAGGGAAGTTGTGCCAACATCATCAGGTGGAGGTGCTGCTGCTGCTGCTACTGTTGGAGAATGTACAAAAAAGAAGCCAGAAGAAAAAGAAAGTAGCGACTTGTCAGCTTCGATTACAGAATTGAATGGAAATGACAGCAAAGGTCAAGGTCAAGGTCAGACTTCGAAGAAACCAAAATTTCTTCAAAATTTGGAAAAGAAGTGGGAAAAGTTGACCCATTCTGGTGGAAAAACAACGGACCAAGAAGAGGCTATCATCAATGGCGCACCTGAACCGGCACTCACCACACAAGCCGCTACTACTACAAAAGTTGGAGCCGGAGCCGTCGTTTCCACTCCCGCCTCACCCGAACCACAACAACCGCAAACCAGGGGCACCAGCGAAGAAAGTAGCAGCCAGGAAGATAAAAACGACAAAATCAACGAATCTGTGCTGTTGAGAAGAGCGCTCTCTCCAGAAAAGAAAGTAAAGTCCACAAGCAGACTTGTTTCTGCAGGTGGTACCGTTAATTTCATGCTGGGCAAGTTTAAAAAGATGGAACAAGAACCCCAGGTAGCATCGGTTACTAGCAAAATTCCCACGGGCAGACCACCCATGTGCTCTGCTGCACCAACGATGGGTTCCAGATTGGGTCTAGCTGCCAGAAGAATACAACAGCCATACTCTGGGGCAACCAGCGACAGCGTTTTAACTTTAACGGCTGCGGCAAAAGAAATGAGTCGCACGGCCGATACCTCCAGTAACGGGGAAGAAAGCGGTCTTATCAAGAGCGCAGCGATGGTTGCGCAAGAGAAGCGACGACTGCAGCCACGCATCGAGGTGAGGAAGGATGGACCAACTAACCAAGAGGGACCAACCACCGTCGATTCAGAGAGTGCAGTTCCAAATTCATCTCCTTCGCCAAATACTCCTGTGGCACCGGCATCACCGCCACAAATTCAGATTCAAGACGAAAGTGATTCGAAGGGAGTCTCGTCTACTGCAATGCCTAACATGGATATGTCTTCATTGTCCCCAATTTCAGTAGCGGATGGAGACCGCACGGATAACTCGGAAGAGGGTGGTCCACCCCCTTCGAAATCAGAATCGGGTAGCGTTGTGGCGGATGATGACACTGAAAGTGTGAGTGACCGCATTCTAAGGAAGAGTTTTTATAATCGGTTCAATGCTGCAGGGATTGATAGAAACAGACGGTCCCACTCTGTGACTCCGGCTAGTAGCAGACGGAGCATCGGATCTTCAAACACTGCGAACCTGAGAGTTAACGGGACTGGAGGTGGCAGTGGTGGTTCGAAAGGCGGCCCCAGTGCTGGGAGTAGCGCGGGTCAACAGCAGCCAAGTGCCAGGCGCTCGGTAAGTCCTTCAGCGTCCACAGTGGCCAGTTTCGAGAGCAAAGAGAGCGGAAGCAGTGAGCAGAGCAACGCGCAGCAGAACAGGTCGCCATCTCCGTACTGGGCGGGACTGAACAAGTACAACCCGAACCCTCTTTTCAAGGAGTTGATGGTGAACGAGGACTTTCGAACGGTGAATGATGTCGGTAAGAAGACGGAGTACTCCAGGAGGATCACTTCGAAACTGAGCAAGTTGCTGCGGGAAATCGAATCGGACCTGAATAGTTGTCACCTGACGAAAACTGGAAGCGGGGCGAGTGAAGACGGAGATTCTGCCGGACTTCTGCTGGGTCAGCCTAGTGGCTCAGGAGGTCATCATCATCATCATCACCACCACCATCATAAATCGGGTCATGGTCATGGTCATATGCACAGCAACAAAGGCACTTCGTCCGCTTCACCGATGACAGCTCCGTTCGCAAACAATTAAATAAAAATCAAATTAGATGTTAGATTAATAAGGATTTTAATGACTGATATGAGAGGTATAATAACGAGAAACGCAATTTTTACAACGAATACAAACAATTTGATGGCGTGATAATTAAAAAATCAATGTGACTTCTTCAATCATTCGTTTCATTTCAGTTTCAGTCAGTTTCATTTGTATTGTGCTATTATTATTTAATTTTAAAATAATTGTCTACTTTAATTTTTAACTTGATTCATTTCGTTTTTATTAGCTTTGAGTATCAAAAGCAGCAAGTGTAAGCGTTTCATGTGTCGGCCTGCTATAAAAATGTACATACTATTTGACTACATGATATTAAAATTTTAACCATTTAATTGTTAACCGTTAAGGTAGTTAGTTCTAAGTGTGCAATGAATGTACGTACGAATTTTAATAAAATGTTCCACTTTTACATTTTCCGTTGTCTTACTTGTGAACATAAACGTTAGTAATTTAGTGATTGATAAATAATACTAATACGGTGTCAGTAATTAAAACTTTTGTGCGCATCTTGTTTCCTGAATAAATTATTATGGATGTGAACAAAGATTGGCATTGTGTACTTTAATAACATGTGTATTTAAAACTGTTAAGAAAATGATTATCCGTTGCATATTTAATTGAGATACGAGAGTTCAG
>VYYJ01001407.1:0-31222 GCA_021029165.1 Cyphoderus albinus | reverse complement strand
TATGTATCTTTATACATAACAGACTTGAAAATAATAATTTAATTGATTTATTATTACTAGTATTACATATTACATATGTACCTATTTAGTTAATAGCAATAGTATTTGTTTGCAACTTTTTATAGAATAAAGGTGTGGAAATTTTGAAGCCTGTGAATTGCAATTCTTATTAAAGAGGTTTAAGATTATCAGAAACGTTTCACGGTTTCAAACTTTTCTGTAGTTTGACACAATGTTGACAAAATCATTAAACGTTGTTTTTATTAACTTCAGGGTATTTGTTTGTTTCTTTCTTATCAAATTAACTGAAGAAAGCAAACCAAAATTGTACTACGAAGTGACTAAGTTTGAAACATTTTTTGGCAGAAATGTCCACGACAAAACAACAATTGAATCATTTAGACAATCTTCATTAGAGGAAAAAAGCTTTGATAACATTTTGAAAGCGTTTGATGAAAATAATTGTCATATTTTGCTGATCGATTTTCTTGGTAATTTAAATGTTCCTTCTGGAAAACATCCAGTGCTTATTCGAAAGCCTACCATAGGTGTAACGAAAACATACGGGAAGGTGCCATTTGGTCATGGTGAAAACGAAAGGCCTTTCCACCTAATTTGGGCCAATCCAGAAAAATTCTCCAAAAAATGTGCATCCTCATTTCTCACTCCAATAGAATTTTGGACTTCATTCGACTACGACAAGGAGCCAACGCAGGATCATTGTCTGCGGATTGATTTCATTCCATACTCTGTTAACAGCAAGCCCTGGAACTGCGAGGTTCAAATTGGACTTTTTCCTCCGGTGAAAGTTCTTAAAAGAATATGACTATCAACTTAATTACCCAAGGACATTTTTCCACAGGAGGATTGTGTCACTGTTGTTTACGCGCCCGTCTCTGACTCCTGTATTGAACGTTTTAGTGTCCAGTGAATCCTTCTTGAAATCAGACACTTACGTGAAAAGCTGGATAACCAGTTTCCTTTACAGGCCACAGTATGACCATGGTGTTATTCGCTATGCTTACAACGGCCGTTTTCTTCTGTTACATTTAAAAATAAATCAAAGAGGACTTTTAACTGAAGGAAAAATTAAAGTCAGTGATTTAGAGTTGGTGAAGGCCAAGATGCAATCACTTGATGATTATTTCTTAAAACGAGACTTGATTAACACAAGATTTAAGGAAAGCGATGAAAATGAAAACAACCAAATAAAATTCATTATTTTTGCATTTAATTTGCATGGTATTTTTAATAATTTCGAGCGACACCTACTTAAATGTCATAATTATATTAGCAGCGCAAGAAAACTTGCAGGACAGATTCCATTCGGCAGTGCGGAAAACAAAAAATCTCATGCCCACGCTCACTTGTGGTTGTCTGTCATGAAAAATTTTACTTTTCCCTTGCAAGGCAACTATCAATGTTCGAATGGGGTGAAAGTGGATAGAAAATATGAACCAAGCATTTTTGCTGTCTCGGTAGGACACGAGTTGTACATGAATCGAGCTCCATTGTCATTTCCGTTTTGGTTTGTGGACAGCATCAACAGAATGCGGTTTATTAGCTGTGGAACTCCGGTAAAAAGCGGAATTGCTTTCTCAGAACTTTACGCCATTTTTGATGGCTACATTTGGGCCGCCACTGGATTATCCATTTTGAGTGTGGCCACTTTCATAGCTATGATGGAAAAAATAAATTCTGGAAGTGAAAGTAATTTTCTGTGGGTATTTAGGAATGTGTCACTTTCTCTGGTTGAAATTCTCCTGGAACGGGGTAGCAAGTTTATTGCGAGAATGACAAGTTCGGAAATGAAGTTTTTAATTGTTAGACGAATGTGCATTCTGGGACCTTTCATTTCGATCGCGGTGATTCTCAGCAACTCATATAAAAACACAAATGTTTACAATATCATCACTCCCAGGAAATATGTGCCTTATGAAAAACTGGCGGAACTGAGACGTGATAATTTTTCGATTTACTCAAGAATCGGAAGGGCGTACACCCTGAGAAATTCGACTTTGTCGAAAGAAAATGCACTTCGATTTACTTGGACAAATATGCACCAGGTTACCACAAACTGGTTTGTGAAATTTCAGCTATCAATTACGTCCGAGGTTCAGCTGGAATACTGGTTTGAAGACTTGCCGGGGAGGTTAATTACATTGGCTGAAATTAAGAGTTTCGCCGGATTGTATCCCAGTGTCACGGAAGTGGTGGCTAAAGTGTTTCTTAATGAGGTTCAGGAGTACAGAGCCACCAGACAGTGGAAGTTTGACTATGAAATTTTGCAGAATTTGTGGAGACAGGAGGACAAGGAGATTATAAAGATTTTGGAAGGGTGCGACAAAGTGGCGTTCATTCTGCCCATGTACAAATGCATTTGGTTTGAGAGAGAATTGAAATTGAAGGTGAATTTCAATAAGGGAACTTTGAGACAAGTTTTTGTTGGGAAAGAAAATTATCATGAGAAGTTTGTGGGTCTTTATTTGTTCGGGTTGGTTCCGGTGGGTTTGGTGAGGAGAATTGAGGG
This sequence comes from Cyphoderus albinus, assembly GCA_021029165.1. Lineage (NCBI taxonomy): Eukaryota > Metazoa > Arthropoda > Collembola > Entomobryomorpha > Paronellidae > Cyphoderus > Cyphoderus albinus. The sequence continues at coordinate 28,692 of VYYJ01001407.1, read as the reverse complement.
AATGAAGCAGTCGGGGCTGTGGGAGTGGTGGACGGATTTCATTGGAGGTGAAAAAGAGGCTTTCATTAAGCACAAGAGTGAAAGCAATGAGATTTCACAGGAGCGTCCCTCAATGACCGGAAATGTGGCAATGGTGTTTCTCACCGGGATCATGGGTCACACTTTTGCTCTGGTGGTAGTTTTAATCGAGGTATTATTTAATAGGATAAAAAATTATTACTTGTCTAACCGTATGTAATTAGCTCTAATTAAGTGATAATATCAAAACCAAAGTAAAAATTGTATATGGAAAAAATGACTTTGCTTTTTAATAGATAATATTTAAATAAAAGACAATTCAGAAGGTAACAGAAAATGTTTGCATTAAATGTAAGCTCTTTTGAAATTAATAAAAATCAAGTAAATAATTATCGAGTCATCAAGGATTGTTTTAAGAGTATTTAAATAAGAGTTTTCCTATTTTGATTCCTTTACTATTTAAATGCTAATCCACATTTTGCACATTGAGAAGATTCCGATGAACATGGTTCGACCCTCTCTGTGAAGTCTTTCGTTGAACTTCCCTCTCGTACTTTCTTGTCAGCTTTTGAACATTGACATCTATACCAAAGTGAAGATAGAAAAATATGGATAAATGATAATTGATCAGTTTATAAATTCATTTAATGTTCACATTTAACTTCATTTCACCTTATCTCATCTTACCTTTGCACGACATCGTCCCACCCTTTGGGATTTGATCGGCTGCCTCGAATAAGTCCAAATCGTCTTCACTGGAAGAATTCAACCTTTGCTCCCTACCAAAAATCCTGACTTGGGGATTTTGTGCGCTGCCCGTATTTCCTCTTAACTCCTTCATTTCTAGCGAATTATTGCGCCGACCATTACGGCTAACCCTTCTTCGGGAAGTCATTTTGTCCAACTTCATCGTCTGCGCTGTCGTCGTCGTCCACTGACCTTGAACCTCTTGCAGCAACAAATGAACAGAGACGCATCAAGCACGACCTGCAGCTTTTCAAGGTCATGACGAGTGCAATGAAGAGAACAGAGAAAGCAAATCCACCTGAAATTGAAAATAATATTAATTTTGTTAACAGTTAGTAACAATTAGGTTGGGAAAGCCTTTGATTTATACCTGCGATGCTAATGTACAAAATAGAAAGTCGCCAATTGTCATCCATCTCAATTTTCACTGTGACCCTTGCTTGAATATTCTGCATAGCCTTGGCCACCTCTGCCGCTGCACTTTGACCCACATCTCTCAGGTCTGCTGTGCTGATGGCCACATGCCAGTTTCTGGTGAGTTCCTTGATCGACTCCACAAGTCCCTCTTTAGTGACACTGGCCACAGAGACCAAATCATGGGAGTCGATTCTCATGTTGAACTGCTTCGAAACCTCTACGACCCTATCAGCCACATATTTCAGAGTGTCTCCCAACTTCTCCACAGACTTATCAATGGAACCCGTCAGGTCACTGATAGCTTTTCTCATGTTTTCACTCACATTCTCAAAGTTCTTCCCCACTGTTGTCACAGCGTGATCGAGTGACTTGGTTAAAAGAGTGGCGACGTCTCTCGTTGTGTCAACGGCTTCCTTGAGGGTGGAGCCAATTTCCTCCACCCCACGGTCAATTGAGTTTGTTATTTTATCAGCGACTCTCACCAAATCTCCAGTGGCCTGGTTAATGGTGGCAGTGAGCTCAGCAGTGTTCTGATCCAACGACTCCGTCAACTGATTTGATATCCCCTCCAGATTGGTCAGAGCCAACCGAATCGACTTGTTCACTTCCCACACTGAACTTTCTAAAGCGTCCGAGATTGCTTGAGCGGATTCCCTCATCCCCTCTCTCATGTTTGCTGCAGCCCTCTCGCCAAAGTTACGGCCCATGCTGCTACAAGCCTCACTTAAATTCACGTGGAAGTTGAATAGGATGAAAATGAGAAAGTTTGAGACAAATTTCGAGGAAATAGTAATGCCAAACCTTTTCACTCTCATTTTGTACTAGATTTTGGGAAATTTTCTGAGACAAGTACAATCTCAAAGATGTCAAGAATTGCAATAACAAATGGTTGTGCGTAATATGTTAAGGAAGAAACAAAGCACTAGTAGAACCGGTTACGTCAGAGTCAGAAGCGTCACAGGATTTTATGGCGGAAATAAAAACAAGGTGGCACACAAGAATAATTTAATGACCCAACAGGTTACACTCGACCAAACTGAAAATGTACTGTGAACAAATCAACCGGGCAAATTTTATTCCAGATACGTAGGATTTAAAATAATATTAACTTAACCGTTAATACATGTCTTTGGTAGTTAGAGTAGGCTTTGGTAATTATAAAATTACTCCAGTTTCTGCTCCTGTTCACTTGTTAATAATTGTGTGCGAACAAACTCATTAAATGGACATTACTGCCAGGATAAAAAAAGAGACACCCTCTTAAAAGAATGAAGTGTCGAATCAAGCCGAATGTTCACACGTCTGGAAAAGTATAGTTTATTTTTTTTAAAATGATTATACTAAATTCTTGTTATCGAGTGACGAATATGAATATGAAGATGTAGATGTGATCATGCGGGTACAGATTGTAATAATCTTTACCTCCTCATTACATTACACAACATATTATTTAATTTCAAGATACTTATAAACATCCGACCAACTTCTTTTCTTATTAAATATAAATAAATGTACATACTAAGCATAAATGCGTTGTAATCATATTTTTATATGAAATGTAATGTGAGCGAGCCGAAAAATCTGAAATCTCGCTGAGTTAGCTCTTTTGGACATAGACTATCAACATTCTCATCATATTCATCGTGCTTCTTCAGTTTATGTCATGATTAAGTTTCAGTTGTTTTATACAGAAACATTTTTTGTTTCTCACAGTCAAACTTCTTCATCATCATTATTTAATACCAACGACAAACTTTTATGATTATGCAGCTGTCAGTGTCTCATTATCAAATCAACTCTGCTGTGGTAGTAGAAGTGAAACACTTGTGATATTGTATTTTCATGGAATAAGAACAGATTTGTTTATAATTTCCTCGAAGGAAGAATTTAGATAATGAAGCATTGTGTACTTTGGTTTTAATTGAATTTAGTCATACTCAAGTACAAATAAAAAGTGAAAAGAGTTTCTTGGAATTTCTGCGACGACGCTTATCATAATGCAAATAAGGCAATGACGCTTATGTAAAAGGAGAAGAAATGTAAAGACGAATGTTTCCATTTTCATTCATTTTAGGTCAGACGATGATCCAATTATTCCTGAGTGACCAACATAACAGCTTCGATCGGGCGTTGCGCTGCAATAATTTTTTAAAACAAAGATTGCTCCAGATTATCCATAGCTTTGCTTTCATCTTTTTTATAAGATCAATAAAATTCGGAATTTTCATAATATAATGACTGACCTGTTTTAACAATTATGAACGTTGCAGTGAAAATAATTTCTGGATGAAAACATTGACATTATTAGGTCATTTGATGTTTACATTGACAAACTAAAACGGATGTAATTTCTTATCCACGTCCATCCCGCACTGCCAATACCATGTTCATCGTTTGAACCGTTAGGGAATACAGGAAATCCGCCTTTGTCTCTTTTTTCAAGTGACCTACGGATCCGTAGGGAATTTTGATAGCTTTAACACATGTGACCAGTCTATAGAAGAGTTTCATGTTTTCGGTTGGCGATGAACCTGAACCTTGACCCACTCTGGTACAAGAATATTTCCACTGATATTGCAGACGAGTGCTTTCAATGTCAACCGAAACAACAAAGTAAAAAATGGATACTAGGCATATGGCGCTTATCAGTCCAATAGATAAAATTATGCAGTAAGGGGGCCAAGAAATTGCTGACGCCATTGCGACGCCAACCGTGGCAGCGAGAAGTATGACGAAGTAGAGTGTGGTCAGGTAGACGGCTAACAAAAACGCCATAACGTCACGAGTAAGAGCGAAAAGTATGCAGAGCTTTCGCTGCTCCATGATAAGGCTCAAGTTTACCGGCTGAGTTAGTAACAAAGTGTGACACATTCTCAACCCAGGAAAAATTAAGAAATTAAGTTGTGCCATGGCCCGGCAACTGTTCACCCCTTCGATGACAAAGAGCACGGCCGAGATGACCCTGAAAATGTCAAAGGTGACTTTTATAGGAAAACATTCCTGGAGCTCGGAAGAGATAAGTCGACGGTACAGTTGAACTGGAAGGTCAACTTCAAGGTAGAGTCCAATCGGAGCTAGAAAAATTTGCACGACTGTTAAAGATAGGGCGACAAAAATTGCGGAAATCCCGATGTAGTCTGGTTTGCCGTTGGGCCGGAGAAGATATGTATTTTTTAAAGTTTTCACTCGATAAGCAATGGAATTCTTTCCTATTTTGTATTTATAATTCTGTCCACCATGACCATGACCGCATCGCCTCCTGTTTAACAATGTCAAATATTTTGTTATCCTTTCCCGAAGCGATTTCTCAAGTAAGACCATTTCGTTAACGAAGATGATGATCTCTTGGCCATGGTTAGTAAAGAGTGAATACGCTGTGCACACTGTACTAAAGCAGAAGCATAGCTGAAGACCGGATGTGATAGCCTCTATCAAAGTGACTTGTGTGGGATAAAAAACTCCGTAGATGAGGAAGAGAATGTGGCCAGGAAAGAGGAAGCCGCCAATTAAACCGAAACTGATTAGAAGCCATGGAACAAGTCTGGAATGGTTTCTTTCGACATAATAGCGTTTACTGGACACATCCCAGTTTATTGCTGTGTGATAACGCAGAACGAAATCTTGGAGAATTTGAGTGTAGGCTTGGGACGCAACAAATAAAGGTGTAAGTAACATTTTTTAATTTAAAAATTCGTGTACAGATATAGAGATCAACTTAGAGTTACAACTTTACAACAAAAGTTTTAAAAAGATTGGAGAAAAACTTAATGAATCTTATATAATAGTAGCTAATATCCACTATACATATAAAGTCCTTGACATTTACTGAAAGTCGATTATCTCTTCCCGGAAGTTGTTTTTCAGTTTTAAATTGCCAATCGAGTTTCTAAAAGAATGGTCATGTAAACTCACCGATTTTCTTTTGCAAATTACTTTTCTCCTGCTCCCAAGTAAAACTGGGCCACTACTACCGTGTACGTTAGAATAAGTCCGGCAAGCTAAATCGAATGAATAAAAATTAACATTGATTTTTTTACTTTCCCAATTATTTATTAATATTATAGTCATGTTAATTTACTTTTGTTGCAAAGACTGGCGTTATTGTGAAAAAGTAGGAGCCCTTGAAGCCAATGTCATTCCTTCCATTGATTTGCGACAGAAAGAGTAGCAGAATCTTGACCTCTTCTTTCTCCACGCTTTCCCCTTGATTTTCTTCTTTCTTCTGCGAATATCTCATGAGGATCCACTTCGAGTTATCGTGTGCCTGGTGGTGAATGTTTGCTTGGGCTAGAATATTNGAGTTATCGTGTGCCTGGTGGTGAATGTTTGCTTGGGCTAGAATATTTATCGTGCTCTTTATAATAAACACGAAAAATGCTAAATGGTGGGGTCTGATCGTGTTCTCTAGAATTGTGTAGTTTAGCCAGTAGCACATGTAGAAGAAATCAAAGACGGCTGAAAATAGTATCACCGGAGAGCACATCTCATTCACCAAATCCATCATTTTCATACCCCGGAAGTGGAGTTTGATAAGTGGGGTGAGGTCAGCGGAACCGTGTGCTTTTTTGAATCCCTCCTGAATTCCGTTGAAAATGTACCACATGAGACAAGTGAGTAAGGCGATGAAACATTCGCAGAAGTACCACACGTTGTATATAATCGTTTCCAGAATGACACCGACCAGACCGGAGAGAAAATAGAGGGTCTCGTTTCTTTCCACAAAGTCCAAGGAGAACAAGTGAAAGTTGAGGGAAAAGAGGCGCAGGGTTCCCTGGGCTGGTTGCTCGTACCAGTTGACTTTGTGGTCGTATTTGAGAACGTTCACAATCCGATGGAGAATGGCGAAAATAAGGAAACCAAGGCACAAAAATCGGCTCCACCCACGGATCACATTTTGCTTCCCCTGGAGTAGGTTAAGTCCCAGGAATTCTAGATCCTTTTCTATACCATCACATTCTCGAAGAATATCCAGCATCACGTGGCGCTTCGCTTGGAAGTGGTAAATTGCAACGACCATGTAAATTATGATTGCTATCACCATCCCCTTTCTGATAAGGCTCACAAGGAGAAAATTGTCGCCAACGGAAATTCCAATGACGTGGGTACTTAACAAAATCGCAAGTAAGAATAAACAAAATAGCCATTTCCTAATCTGAAATAGGTCAAAGTTATGAATTATTAGCAATAATGTTAAATATCTAACATCACAGAGTAAGGAAGATTTATTTAAGGTTCTTTTATTTTGTTACCATTTGCCAAATCCCTGTCTGCATCAACAATAAATATTCAAACTGAGAGGATGACGCTTTCCACACACTCTTCACTTTGAAGGAAATCGCCATAGCCCAGAAGCCATACGTCAGACAAGGATTCAGAAGGGCAAAGGTCAGACTACTGGAAACAGGTATCGCCTCCTTTTCATGGGGGTCCGTGAAAATCCATTTTGTAGATATTTTCTTGTTTTTCGTAGAGAAACTGGAAATTTTCTTGGAAATGTTCATTTTTCGTCCAGGTAAAGGACTTTTAGACTCAGACAGTTAATTTGATTGCAATGAAATGAATGGGATAGGCTAATGTTGAATTGAATAATGTACGTAATGGATAATTAACCATGTTTGCACTTAATTAGTTCAATGATATGCTAATTGACAATACATTTGTTCTTTAATTAGCTAATGAATTTTTCTACTTGTATTCAACCCACATCTGAATTATCTAATTATTTGATCGAGCTATTTTTATTCTGCCATTAGCATATTAGTAGTTTGCATAAACGCGAAATTTTCAAAGGTCAATGGAGTAAAGGAGTCAATGTAATTCATACTTCCAAAGCGAATCATAACGAGTGGGGAGGCAAGATGAAATCGGCGAAGCCACTTGTGACTACGATGCGCTCTTTCCAGTCTTCTATTTACTTTCAAGGACATGCTGTGTACGTCAGCGAGACCGGTGAACATGCCCATGATGACGAGAATGCCCTGACTTCCAAGAATCGCGAACAGGGCGTAGCTCACGAAATTCAGTTGCCCACGAAATGTGATCGCACCGTAGACACTAAACACTTGATGGGACGTCACTGTGAATAAAAGTGGCACGAGGATTTTCGCTTGGTGAATTTGATTAAATCTTTGCGTCAGCAACTGGAGACGTCGGTAGATAAGAGCGGTTTGAAAAATGTAATCTCTGGAGATGACGCTTCTGTTTTTCTCAGGAGAAAGTGACTTGAGCATTGCTTTCTCGTAGTACTTGAGAAATGAGCGGATGCTCATTGCCCCAAGCATTACCACGATTACAACAAAAACTGCGCACTGAACACCAAATGACCATATCCAAAGGTTTATGGCTAGAAATAAAGTTTTGCAGAGGGCGACAAGAAAAATGTTTTGTTCTGGCTCTACCTGCTGAGATGAGGTGGTACATTCTTGGAGGAGAAAGAAACCGAAATTTGAGGACATGCAGGGCATCGACCAAACCACGCCACCAACAAAGGCAAAGGGAACCATCATTGCTGACCAATGGAATGTTGGGGCTAGAATTTTTATAAATTTTTCTTTTGTGTCCAACTTGTAAGCTCCATCTTGTTGAATTTGATGAGAAAGCGAAAAATTAAATCATTAATATAATTTCAATAATGAGATAATTGTATTCTAGTAAATGCAATAAATACTTTGCTTACCCCTTAAATCCTGTGAGGTATTGATGAGCTCATTGATAAGCTTCACGCATATTTTGAGATGAACGTGGTAAACTTGAACTGTGATGCCACAAAACACAATGATGATAAGACCAAAAGCATTTATAAGCATTTTTGAGAAATTCTGCTCGCGGAAAAGAGCGGTTTGGAGAAGCACGAGAATAACGAGGAGTGCGTGAAGTCGGGTTGTGAATTTGTGAATCTTTGTTTTCCCTTGGCCAACTTTCACCATTTGTGAAGTGGAGGGATCCCAACAGAACCCAATGGAGGTTAGGAGAGATGCGGGTTTTGTAAGTTGGACAAGGGGAGGTAGAAAACAGTCGTCAGTCAACATTTTAAAGACGTTTGATTCTCTTCAACGGCATACCAAAAACTGTCCCCATTTTTACTGTGGTGTCCCACAACAGTCAAATACTTAAAGGAAAAGCAAACTTTTTGTATACGTAGAAGCCATAGCTAATCTTATTTATTAATTGGCTCAACTTCTTTCTTCGCTTATTATTTTTCCTTTCACGTCCATTTAAGCCAAAAGTACGTGATATCCAGTAGGGACTAAATAATGGAGATTTAATTGCCAAAATAGAAGGTTTATTATACAAATGTTTCATAAAAGTTGATTTTAATCTGCCTCGGTCCCAATAAATCCACAAGGCGGAGATAAATAGGAAAGATTATAGCATAGCCACATCACATTACATTTCCTGTTTACGATCCAGAGGCGTACCGATGTTTATCATTGAAACGCGCCGACATTTTTGGAGAAATGTGAAAGCTGAGGCTCATTCTCATTAAATTCTCATTACCATTCTCTTGCGCATCAGTCATGGGCTCCGAGTTTACTGCGTTTTGAAAGCCGAGTTTTCTTTAACAACCAAATGATGATTATGATTTAAATAGGTACATTACATACACACAAGCCATCAACGTGGCCAACTGGCCAGGCAAAAAGTATTGTCCATATCTGCTTGTCAGCCCACTGATCGTCTAACATCCAAGTTCTTACTTAAGTTATAATATTCACTTGATTCAATCTTGCAAATTCTTCCGAGAATAAAAATGATTTCTAGACAGTCCAATATTTTATCTCTTTGATCAACTTACTTTTACGCTAAACTCTGTGAAATGCAGGATGGAAGCAGTAATATTATTTCTATTGATTTCTTTCCCGATTGGATAAATGAAACTGGTACAACATGGAACAAAGTTGCTGCTGCAATCTAGTACACGTATGAATATATTTTGTAAAGCCGAATAAATACAAGGTAAGGTGAATGCAATATTTTAACGAATTTCTCTTTAGAAATAATATGACATTGGTAATATGGTATTTATTACACAAAATTGCTTGACATGGAAAAAACAGTAAATTTATTAAGTGCTAAATATACAAAAAGTTTAAGTCAAAAGCGTTAAAAGTATCTACGTCTACATATTTTTCTGGTGATGACCAAAGAACAACCGGTAAACCATCCTGTAAGTAAAATAAACAAAAGTCAAAAGGTAAAAATTACATTTTAAGGTCAGGCCAAAAGTCGATTATTATACAAATACAAAAGTGGTAACTTTACACGTCTTGGATGCTAAATTGTGAAATTAAAAAGTTGTTCAGGTCCCTATTTAAAATGTAAAATCCTACAGTGTAATGTTGTTTAAAATCGTCACCTTCATCCTAAACCTGTAATTATTATCACAAAATGTATCTCAATTGTAGATTGTAGAGACAAGTTATAAAATGGAAGAGTAAAACAAAGTACATATAAATACAAAAACATTTTCACGAACCTTTCCCCTCCCTTTTCTGCCTTCCCCCAAACTTATTTTTGATCCACGCCTGGAAATTCGACGGGACTCTTCTTGGCCTTTGCTAGCGCCACTTGGTCCGGCCTCGTTGTTTTCAGTCTCGTCACCTTTCTTTGATTTCGATCCGTTGCTCCGCCTTCCTGGTCCGCTGTTTCGCTCACTGCTTTTTAACTGCCTCATATCATGGTTATCAATCACATACAGTGGTTTCTTGTAACTGTAATCTAACCCCATACGTTCATCGTTTTCATCATCAGACATCTCCATTCTTGGACGATGGAATAAATCTGGTACCACGTCCTTCAAAATTTGCTGAATTTTTCGTTTATCTTCTTTTTGAATACTACTTTGACGACGAATATGGTGGAGAAGCAGATTGCAAGCATCGTTCAAAACAGATCGGTCACGATACGGAAGATTCGAGTAAGGCCCGTCGTAGGGCTGGGAATTTGTTGCCGTTTCAGCTGCATTTTGCTCTTGGTCCTAAATTAATTATAGATTCAGTTAAGATGAGCTTGGTTCTGCATGAATAGTGGCTAAAATGTATTTTCCTTACTTCATCATTAATTGCATCATTTCCAGTGATGACTGAGTTTGAACGCAAGACTCGAATGTCTTCCTGTTTTAAGTTAGTGCCTTGAGGATCCAGCAATTTCAGATAAAAACGTTCAGCTTGTTCCCTCCAGACTCCGTTAAATTCTTTTTGTACTTCCATCCACTCCTCCTCCTTTGCTTTAAGTCTCCTCAGCACCATTGGAACCGTAATCATTGGCAACTTTTGAAGCCCTTCAATAATGTCACTAGCCTTTTCACCGTACAGCCGGCGTATTGCTTGCTGATGAATAGTTGCGGATGTTCCTCCCAAACAGTCGTCTAATTCGAATTCTTGGAGCTCTTTTGGAGACATTCGAGACATCTTCCTGACCACAACTTCTAAACACCGAATTGTTTCAGCGTTGGTCTCAATTACGATATCCAACTGTAAAAATAAATATCTGGTATAATAAGCGTCTGTCTTTTGTGCAAATTCGAAATCCTAAACTTTTTAAAAAACGGAAAGAAAACCTCAAATCTTTCATCTTCACGTCGATAACTGTATTCTTCAACTTTCTTTGAAGTGACGAACGTCGAGTCCTCGGACCAGGTCGGGAATGACACCCAAACATCGTTGAGAACTTCTCTGCACAAAGACGTTCGTCCAGAGCATTTAGCAGGCGTGTGTTTTTTCGGTAACCCGCAATAACTCGCCCCAAGACGCTTACAAGTCGAGAAATCTGTAAATAATTACATGTATAATTAAAGAACTTCCAGCAAAACCTACCTAAATAAACGATAATCCAATGTGATTACCAATTTCCAAAACCAGTTGTTCAGAACCTTCAGTTAATTTTTCTAGCTCGAAAATAGGCTGAACAGGTTCATACTGTTGAGGGCTGGCTTGATTGTTGTAGCCTAGAAACTCCTTGAACGACGCCAGCAGTTCGGGTGCTTGTGACAAGAAGGGTGTTACCAATTGCAGTACCTCAGATTTGGAAAAAACTTCTTCATTGAAAAGAAGTAATACTCGTAGAAAATTGTTGTAGACATGCTGTGACCGTAGCAAATGTCGGACCTATAAACAGAATAGTTTAGTTAAAATTTATTTATGAAACGCACTGGATTTGAAATTGAAAATTTTATCCATTAAAACTGTCCGAAATTTTGCTTACTTTATCAAAGAAAGCAAAATCGTTGAGAGTTCCATATTTTCCAGCTTCTGCAAGGCTGATATCTTTGAAGACGGAAGTGTGCTTGACTTTCTTTGTGGAAGGCGCAGCTTGACCACTAGCAAGGGACTTTCTTGGAGTTGAAGTGATCGGTTTCGGGGCAGGCTGTTGGACTGGTGTTACGGTATTATATTCCTGCCGAGGAGCCTTTGGCTTCTTCGTTTCTACAACAGGTGGGTTCACGTCCTAGCATAAAAATATGTTAATTATAACAGTCTAATAAAGAAACCTGACAACTTTGATTAGGTGTGAATAGTTTGATTATTAAATTAGAAATAAACCTTAACCACTGTTTGATTTGGTCCGTTTGTGCTAACACAGCTGACTGGAGGTGGAAGCGGGTATGGTGTGGCCTCAGGAAGGAAGTGACCAAATTCCTGCAATAAATCTTCCTGGTTTTCAAACAATTTTGCAACTTGATTATAGACCTCATGCTCTGTAAGATGATTCGACGAAGTGCCATCCTTCAATTCCTTCATATTCCGTTGTTCTTTCTGATATGCATGAAGTATCTCCAGAAACTGCTTGTATTTTTCGGGTTGAGAATTGAATCGAATCTGAAAGAAGATTTGCATTAATTATACTTTGTTTAAAAAGAGCACTGAGGGAAAAAATAATTCTTAAAGGAGAAGGAAAATTCATTTCATAGCTAAAAGCTAACCTTAATTTTGTTCACGTATGATATGGCATCATTGAAATCGACGGGCGGCTGACCTTGCCTGCCAACAAAAACGTTTGGCGTGGTGACAGGCGCTGGAGGTGCCATTGGATTCATTGGATGGACAAAGGTTGATTCTCCACACTCGAAACTGCTTCCGTTAAAACACAGCGGTGGTGGTCTTACAGGAGTGAAATTTAGAAAAAGCGGCGGTGGCCCTGCATATGGATTGTTGTATGGAGACCTGTGGACAGTTAAAATAAAATAATCAGAGGGAGTACTCAATTTTTGAACTTTAAACTTCCAAAATAAGTAAAATATTTTTTAAATATTATGCTAATCTTACGGAGGATTTACTGCTAAACTGTCACGCAAACCCTTGTCCCACGGATTCACTTCCATCCTACGACATACACCACAAATTAAAGTAATTTAATTCAGGGTTTCGAGTTCGAGTAGTCTCTAGATAGAATGATTAGATCTAATTTTGATTTTCTCGGCGACTTGTCATTTCAACCATTCACATCGAACTGATGCGAGTAAGTGTGTCGCAATCGACTTCGACTTTGGTTGGACTTGAACTGCCAACTGCTGACTGCTGTGAAACATCGTGGAATTCGCGTTTCACTTTCAATTGGGTGCTTCCACGTGTACCTGCACCATCTGACTGGAATTTCAATGCCGTGATTCTAGCTTGTAAAAATGTGTTGCGGTGTCGTCGTCTTCATTTCCAGAATGAGGAAACACTAAAGAAGGAAACAACTTAAAGCAAACGATTTTTTTAGTATATGGATTTGGGTATGAAAAATGAAATTTTCATTATCAAAATTATTTTTTTCCTTTCTTTTGAATTTTAAACTGATTGTTTATAATTTACGGGTTACATTGGTCCAGCTATGTGAGTAGTGATGACGGACGGAGTAAACGATAGTTAGTAAAATGGCGTTTTCGATACTGAATGGGGACGCACATCGCGGAGCGCAAAAGCATTTCAAGTTTCTTTCCAAAACTCCTTATCATTGAGGTGCTAGAGACTCTAATTTTTTTCGTCTCCTGCTGATGATGACATGATGAGGGAATAACACTTTTTTTGTCATATATTTAGTTGGCAGCTCATTCTACTAAAAGCTTAGACTTTAAGCTTTAAAACAAGCCATCAGTCAGCCAAAACGGTAAAGATTTTCCAATTGCGGGGAGAGTAAAGAGAAAAGTGGGGATCCGGGATTGGAAAGCAATTTAATAACTTTGCACTCTGTCATGTCATATGAATCATAATAATCCTCCTGTGTCCTGTCAGCATCAATGATATGATATCTATTTTAGATGTAGTATTGCATAATACCCCAAGGCTATTTTTTGTATACGTAAAAATATACTATTGTATTGTATTCACTTCACAGTCACAGTAAAAAGTCACTTTTAAAGTCAGGGTGCAACCCAATGACTGAATAACCTCATCCCAGAAATTAACTGTCCAGCAGAAACTGGTAATAATAATGACTGTTCGACAGTTGACTGTTGTACATTCCCTAACATGTTCATGTTTAGCTTAGCATTCATTCAAAATGTGCACATGTTAAAATTCTGAATGACATGCCGCATTATGTCGGCTTTCCTGACAATTTCAGCTTTTAACCTATGACACCTTGATGAGGGATGTACAGACTTCGACTGCGCGAGGTATGAGCAGCTGTTACAGGTTAAACAGTTGTACGGATCCAGAACGATCAGCACAGAGAGAAAAAAAAGTTTGAAGGCCAACCTGCGGACTTGTCATATTTAATTACGGTGTCAATCGGAAGACGCGTGAGGCGAGCAAATATTTGGAAAGATCCTTCTCATTCCCTTTCTGCTCAATTCAATCTGAAATTGTAGATTAAAGAAAACATCAAATCAAATACGTGTTTGTTTTACCTCTTAAAATTGTTGGAGCGGAAATATGCAATTCGTTGAGGGACCACTTTCATAGGCCATAGGCCGACCAAAAGTTCTCGATAGGATGAAACAGCTTGAAGCTCCAAAAGCTGAGAGGGCACAAGGGTGGAAGATCGCGTTTCCATTTCAGTAGGTAAAACAGTTGTGAAATGTCATTTTAATGTCACCTTAATTGTAATTACATATGTATTTGTGTTGTGTATAAGTATAATCTTTAGAGGATATTTACTTGCTGTGGACATTGACTCAGTAGAGCTGTTCAGAATTCATCCCTCATTTTTAATCAAATCTTTTTCTAAAATCAATGACGCTCATGGTTTGAAACAACCAAACAACTGGAAAAAAGGCGAAATCAGGTTTTAAATCTTCAAGGAACACCAATCAGTACAAAAGTGTTGTGCGAGGCTTACAGCTAGACAAATCGTTTGATTTTTGTAATAAAGAAATACGCTTAGAACCAGAAAGAATGAGCGGAAGGGTCATTATCTACACTACATTATTCTCCAAGAACAATTATAGACTCTTTCAACACAAAAGAGTCACTATAAAACACAGCGAAATAACATGTACATTCTATGTTCATTCACTTTTCAAGCTATGCTTTCACCGATTGTCCCATTTTCAATGTGCACTGTAAATATGTAATTTGAGCTCATTTACATCATTCATCATAATATATTTCTAGGTTGGTATTCGGCAGAATTCTTTCGAATAACTTATCTTACATCTAACAGGTATATTGCATTTGCAGAATAACCAAACCATGAAACCAGCCAAGCGTGAAAAAGAGAAAACAGTGAATGAATCGTGTAAGAATTGTTTTTCTCATAATAAAAATGCAGCTCCTTTTAGGTTTCAATTCAATGTCATGTCACAAAACAAAGAGACGTAGAAAATACTAGTGCAAGGCAAGAGACCATTTTTACTCTTATAGTTATAGCGTTTAACTTTGTCACTCACTCTCTCGTGTTTTGGGATCTGATCCGACACCTAAATACGTAAGATTATGCTAAAAGCAAAGCATGGGTCGGAGAGTGAGAAATACATTTATTTAATATTGATTTGTACCGGAATGCCAGGAATTAATGCCAATACAATGAAATCATTTCATTCCTTTTTATGTCGAAAGGATCAAAACACTCACATGCGTCGTTTAGAACCTTAATTTGCTTTCAGTTGAAATTTGTCATTTGCACTGGAGAAAGCAAGTGCAAGACACAAAAAAAGCTCATGTTTAAGTATAAGTATACATATAATTTTTAGCGAAATCAGACAATAAAAGTTTTCGCACAATCCAGAGAAAACATGAACATTTTATAATCTTTTAAAAACTCATTTTAGTTGATATTATTATAATTATAAAATTATTTACAATGTCGGATTCGGAGTCCGACTCCGACTTCTCCGAAGCCTCGACAGTGAACGAGCATATAGAATACTTTAAAATATTTACTCGTGACTCTCTCAAGCAAATTAAGCAGCGTATGATAGACGAAGCAATCAAGAAAAAAGAAGAGGAAGCCCTAAAACGTGATGGCGGTCGAGATGGTCGTGGAAGGCATCATCATCTCATGAATGACGAGGAAGAAGAAGAGGATATCCCCGAAGAGAAACTGGAACAGGGAACCTCACTTCCAATTCGAATGGCTGCCGCTTTCCAGCCGGAGTTTGCAGATATTCCATTGGAAGATTTTGATCCGTACTACCAAAGTATACCTGTAAGTATTCAAGCTAATTTGTATATGCGTTTCAAACTACTTTCACTAAATTATGACAAACTATTTTTTTTCTTATAGACATACGTGGTCGTCACAAAGAAGAAGGACATTTTCCGGTTCAGTGCAACAGACGCACTATGGCTTTTGAGTCCATTTAATCCCGTCCGTAGGATCGCTGTCAATATCGTGAACCACGGCGTCTTCAGCGTTATCATCGTAGCCACAATATTGACCAACTGCTACGTAATGATAATGCCGAGTTCTCCTTTTACAGAATCCACTGAGTATGTCAATTTATTTTTTAATTGGATCGTGATCAAAAGTCGGAATAATGTAACAAAAATAAATAGGTTTTGATAACCGTGACACACTTTATCCAGGGTTATCTTCACAGCAATTTACACATTTGAGTCTGCCGTGAAAGTGATGGCGCGCGGTTTCATTCTGGAGAAATTCACTTACCTGAGGGATGCTTGGAATTGGCTGGATTTCGTGGTAATATCGCTGGCGTGAGTGCATGACCTCATTTATGAAATGCCTTGATTTTTTAGCTTTCATCTGATATGTGTTGTTGTATGTAGGTATTTGACAATGGGAATCGATTTGGGAAACCTCTCGGCTCTCCGAACATGCCGAGTATTCCGAGCCCTCAAAACCGTTGCGATCGTTCCTGGTCTGAAAACCATTGTTGGCGCTGTGATCGAATCCGTGAAGAATCTACGCGACGTGATCATCTTGACAATCTTCGCTTTATCAGTGTTTGGACTCGTGGGACTCCAAATCTACATGGGTGTGCTGACACAAAAGTGCATCCATAATTTTGAGGAGGACGGCTCCATCGGGGAAGAAAGAGACTCAAACTGGCAGCTTTGGAACTCCAACTTCACCAACTGGTACCCATATCCACCACCCCCAGACGAAAGTGTTCCAGATTATCCCCTGTGTGGAAACTCCACCGGAGCTGGACAATGTCCCGAAAATTATACCTGCCTGCAAGGCTACGGGTTAAATCCAAATTATGGCTTCACCTCGTTCGACTCCTTCGGCTGGGCATTTCTCGCCAGTTTCCGGCTGATGACACAGGACTACTGGGAAAGTCTTTATCAACAAGTTCTCCGTGCGGCTGGTCCCTGGCACATGGTTTTCTTCATTGTGATCATCTTCCTGGGATCGTACTACCTCGTGAATCTTATCTTGGCCATTGTGGCCATGTCGTATGATGAACTTCAAAAGAAAGCAGAGGAGGATTCCTATGCAGAGGCGATCGAGGAGGAAGCCATGGAAGAGGAAGAGGCTTATCGGCAGAAAAGAGCTAAAGCCAGGGAAGCAGCAATAGCCCGGTTGGAGGAGGCAGCGGAAGCAGTCAGAAGGCGAATGGTGCACAGGAGGAGTTTGCAGTTTGGCAGAAGTTGCGATAATAAACTCACGCTGTTCACCAGTTATTTGGATGCGTTGGAAGGAGAAAGTCAAAATGTCAGTCATGAAGAAGAGTACTACGTTCCAGAGGGGGCGATTTTTCTTCCTTTCTGCGATGGCATTCATCATCCCGACTCACCTCCGGCTTATGGTAATTTAAAATGAATACAAAGCCTGCCTAAACACAAACTGATTTTTTGCTCTGAATATTAACTTTTTTTTAAATCAGAGGATGCCATGTCACGCCACGTGACATTCAGTGAGACCGCTTCAACAAGATGGTCTTGTAATAACTCACAGGAGGGCAGTCTGGGTGCCAAAAGTGGTAATTCGGTGGGGAAGGAAAAACAACGTAAAAATAGCGATGACGGTGTAAGCATTCTTTTATTATGCAATTACTTTCACAAAATATTTAAACGAACCTTTAGCCAATTAGCCAATATTTAATAATTTGCATATTTAGAGCATACCTACTAAGAACAGTGGCGACATGGGGAAAACGAATCCTTTCGCCGAGAGGGATGGACTGCTTAAAAGAAACGTGGCTAAGACGTCGGCTTCGGATGATGTGAAAAGTACAAAAAAATATTTGTATTTTAATCATGCATATTTACATTATACATAGGTTATAAATGATGTTCAAATGTGTTTAATTATTAGGTGCCATTGAAGACCTCATCGAGCAAGCTCCAATTGACGGAAGTGCGAGAGATCCGACACCGGAAGCAGGAAGTGGTGGTGTTCCACTGAAGGTTTTGATCAAAACGAAAGTGATTAGAGCATTCTTTAAATTCTTGGGTATTTTGCAACTTTCATCATTTAAGTTCAAATTTTAATCTGAAAATAGACATATGCATTTTAATATTAAAATACTATTTACTTTTTTAGACAGGTTTTGCATTTTCAACTACGGATTTCCCTACAACATGTTCAGAGCTATTTCATATATACTCGTTTTTGACGCTTTCACCGAGCTCTTTATAACAATCGCCATCATTGTGAACACACTTTTCATGGCCTTGGACCACTACGGACTGGAAGAGAATGTGCAGCTCGACTCTGTCCTAAAAGCTGGAAATACTGTATTCACAACAATCTTCACTTTGGAATGCGCCTTGAAGATTATAGCCCTGAATCCCAAATATTTCTTCCGCATCGGTTGGAACGTCTTTGACTCCTTAATCGTCCTATTTTCCCTGGTCGAAGTTGTTTTTGAAGATGCCAACTTACCAGGACTCAGCGCCCTCCGAAGTTTCAGATTACTGAGGGTCTTCAAACTTGCAAAATCATGGCCTTCCCTAAACATGATTTTGATGATCATGGGAAAAACTGTAGGCGCCCTAGGAAATCTCGTCGTGGTCTTAATCATCATTATTTTCATTTTTGCAGTGATGGGTATGCAATTATTTGCCAAGAACTATTTCGACAATGTGTACCTATTTCCGGGTGGCGAGCTGCCCCGCTGGAACTTCACAGACTTTGGTCACAGTTTCATGATAATTTTCCGAGTTCTCTGTGGCGAATGGATAGAGTCCATGTGGGATTGTATGTTGGTAGCGGGGGCAGCGTGCGTTCCGTTTTTTCTCGCATCGGTTTTAATAGGAAATTTGGTCGTTTTGAACCTCTTCCTGGCTCTGCTGCTCTCCAGCTTTGGCGCATCAAATCTCAGCCCATCTTCTGATAATGAAACGAACAAAATTGCCGAGGCATTTGACCGCTTTGCTAGGTTCTTCAAATGGATAAGGAAAGGCATCTGCTCACTTTGTGCAAAAGCCCGGAACAAAATTGAACCTTGGTTTCCCCAGTCGCCGGAACCCGAGCCGGAAATGATGTCCCCGGTGATAATCCGAAAACGAGTTAAGAGAAAGCGAAAGAAGCGAAATCGCCTGGGCCAGACACTCATTTTAGCCTTGGCCACCAAGAAGTGGATGAGGCATCTAAAAAGATTTCTTGATCGCGAGGATAGCGAAGAACAAGATCAGAGCAGTGGAAACAGCAACGACGTCAATGACTCCATGGGGTCAAAGTCCAGTGAGGGGTCGTACTTCGGAAAGGATTTCCACGACCTCGAAGAAGGCGAGGGCAGTGACTTCGATGAAAAGGGGGAATGGGTGGATGACGACGGAGAAGGTGAAGAAGGCGATGATGATGGTGGAAGGATGGACATGACCGGCCCAAGTCTTCCAAAAGAAGAGGAAAATTACCCAGCCGACTGTATGCCTCCCAGTTTCTACAAAAGATTCCCCATGTTTTCAGTAGACGACACCAGCTATGGTATCGGCTGGGCTAACATTCGACTCCGGACTTTTCGACTTATTGAAGATAAATATTTCGAATCGTCAGTTATCACTCTGATACTTGTTTCATCCCTCACTCTTGCACTGGAAGATGTTAACCTACCGAATAACCCCGTTTTGACTGACATTCTCTTCTACAGTGATAGAGCCTTTACGGCGATATTTTTCTTCGAGATGCTTCTCAAGTGGCTGGCACTCGGCTTCACGGCGTACTTTACAAACGCGTGGTGCTGGCTTGATTTTGTCATCGTGATGGTCTCCATCATAAACTTTGCTGCAGAAATGGTAGGAGCTGGAAGCGTCCAGGCATTCAAGACAATGAGGACCTTGAGGGCTCTTAGACCTCTTCGAGCCATGGCTAGAATGCAGGGAATGCGTGTTGTAGTCAATGCCCTGGTCGGTGCTATTCCCAGTATCCTGAATGTCCTCATGGTCTGTCTCATCTTTTGGCTTATCTTTGCCATAATGGGCGTCCAACTGTTAAATGGCAAGTTCCACAAGTGTCTGGACC
Organism: Cyphoderus albinus; assembly: GCA_021029165.1. Taxonomy (NCBI): domain Eukaryota; kingdom Metazoa; phylum Arthropoda; class Collembola; order Entomobryomorpha; family Paronellidae; genus Cyphoderus; species Cyphoderus albinus. The sequence continues at coordinate 8,715 of VYYJ01001407.1, read as the reverse complement.
CCGAGGATGGAAGTCGACCGGACTACAGAATCATTCGGAATAAAGAAGAATGTCTAGCGAATAACTTCACCTGGCAGAATTCCGTGATGAACTTTGACCATGTAGGCAATGCATATCTCTGCTTATTCCAAGTGGCCACATTTAAGGGCTGGATTGTTATCATGAATGACGCCATCGACTCCCGGGAAATTGATGACCAGCCGCATCGCGAAGTCAGTTTTGTAATGTATGGATACTTTGTCATTTTCATAATTTTTGGAAGCTTCTTCACATTGAACCTCTTCATTGGAGTGATCATCGACAACTTTAACGAACAAAAGAAAAAATCGGGTGGCTCAATGGAAATGTTTATGACGGAAGACCAGAAAAAATATTACGCCGCTATGATGAAAATGGGGAGCAAAAAATGCATCAAAGCGATTCCAAGGCCTACCTGGAGACCCCAAGCAATCATCTTCAGCCTCATCATGAACGCCAAATTCGACTTGCTCACAATGTGTCTTATCGGGATTAATATGGCGGTCATGATGTAACTGTTAATTATTAATAAATTAAATAGCATAATTAATAGAGAAGTGCTAACTTTACTAATTTTTATTTTTTGATTAATAAAATCAGGCTGGACCATTATCAGATGTCAGAAGCTTGGGACAATTTGTTGGGAACTATTAACGCAGTTTTTGTGGCGATTTTTACGGTCGAATGTGTTTTGAAGATGTTTTGCCTGCGACACTATTACTTCAAGGAGCCATGGAACCTTTTTGATCTTGTGGTTGTCTTCATGAGTGTCGCTGGACTGGTGCTGAGCGACCTAATTGAGAAATATTTTGTATCGCCGACCTTACTCAGGGTCGTGAGAGTTGCAAAGGTTGGAAGGGTCCTGAGACTAGTTAAGGGTGCAAAGGGCATCCGTACACTTTTGTTCGCGCTGGCGATGTCACTTCCGGCTTTGTTCAATATCTGTCTGCTTCTCTTCCTCGTAATGTTCATTTTCTCGATTTTTGGAATGTCCTTCTTCATGAATGTCAAACTACGTGGAGCACTGGATGACGTATACAATTTCCAGACCTGTTGGCAATCCATAATCCTCCTGTTTCAGATAAGCACGTCCGCTGGATGGGACGGCGTACTTGATGGCATCATGAACGAAGACGATTGTCAAGCGCCAGACCCCGAGCTAGGAATAACGGGCGATTGTGGAAATGCTACCGTCGGCATTGCGTTTCTCCTCGCCTATCTCGTCATGACTTTCTTGATAATCATCAACATGTACATTGCTGTCATTCTCGAGAACTACTCGCAGGCCACCGAAGATGTCCAAGAGGGTCTCACTGATGACGACTACGACATGTACTACGAGATCTGGGCGCAGTTTGACCCCAATGGCACTCAATACATAAAATACGACCAGTTATCGGATCTCTTGGATGTTCTGGAGCCACCTCTCCAGGTTCATAAACCAAACAGGTTTAAAATAGTGTCTATGGACATTCCCATCTGCAGAAGAGACAGAATGTTCTGCGTCGACATTCTCGATGCCCTTACAAAGGATTTCTTTGCCAGAAAGGGACATCTCGTTGAAGATCCGGAAGAAGTCCAAGGAATGAGTGGACCGGCAACATCAGTGCAGCCAGAGAGACCAGCAGATTATGACCCTGTCAGTTCGACGCTTTGGAGGCAGAGGGAAGTTTACTGTGTGAAGCTGTTACAAACCGCGTTGAGGAAGTGGCTGAGCATCCTTAAGAGACACAGAAGGGAAGCGGAGGAAAAGAGGAGGTCAACAGTTACAATTGTCGAGGATTGTGTTGGACCGAAAGTAGTTATTGAAAGCCCTTCCGAAGTTTAATTGCATACTTATTAAATGCCATCATTTATTCAAGTTCACAAATTTTTATGTAGGTAAATATTTCAATAACTTGATAGAAATAAAAATTACATCACTTTCTGCAAAATGCATCTCTATTATCAGAACTTATTTTCGCATAAAATCAAAATTGAGCCGGTAATTAATTAAAACTCAAAAAGCTTTTAAAAATGAAGTGGTAATAAAGTGACCACTACATATAACCACTTTATATTTCATTTGAATTGTGTCCAGGCCGCCTCGAAAGTTGATTTGGAATTGATTTCATGTTAAGATTAAATCACCGGAATCAAATCACTATTTAGATAATCAGTTACACTACAAATAAATTAAATACTTGAAGTTCCATGAATTATTTTTAACACATCGATTTCGTGCGAATTATCAAGTTATTATGATTTTAAATATTCTTCTCTAATGCAGATTAAATGTGTGTAATATTCCATACATGCTGATGTAAATCATCCAAATTATCTTGTTGAGCATGATTGATATGCTCAATGCTTAAACTCTGACCCTGAAAACATGACCTGTCAATCTAAGTTAATAAATGTATGTAATTGTAAAGATATGAGAATGAAACTGATAATCTTGTAAAAAAATTCTCATGCGGAGTTTTACCAAAGAAATGTCATATTTAAAAGTGCGAATTGTGGAGGTCCATATTCAGTACTTCAAACATATTGTAGTTACCCAGTTGCAGCCAAATCGCAAATCATTTACGTATACAATCCAAAATGTTTATTGGAATCAAACAGGTTTTTGTCCTTACATTTCTAATTTACTTTGGTCAGACAAAGCCAATTTTAGAGAAAACGCAACTTCATTACAAGCACGGTCAAGTCGGTAAGTTTAGGAAACAACTGGAATTCATTTTTTATGTACATATAGTATATATGAAAATCAAATATTTTCCTCAATCAATGATCTTTCAGTGCTTCTTGGGGATTCAATAACGGCATTTTGGAACAATGAAGGGCGTACTGTGTGGGACAAGCACTTCGAACCTATTGGCGCGGTTAACACGGGGGTTCCCGGCTGGACAACACAACAAATCATCGATGGCATAAATAGCGGAATCATTGACAATCTTGACAGCTACCTGGCCACGCTCATGGTCGGTGTAAATGACCTGTGGAATGGCCTTCAACCTGAAATTGCAATTGAGAACACCCGTATTATTCTTGACTTAATCAAAGTGAAGAATCCCAGTACTAGAATCCTACTTTTGGGAATCCTTCCTCCGGGCTTTCCAAATCTCCACGAAAAGTGCCGATTGGTAAACGAAGCAATTAAGGAGTTTGCAGATGGGAAAACCATCTTTTTCTTGAACATGGAACAAGAATTTGCCACTGGGTTGGGCCAGGTGAGAGAGGAATTATTCCTAACTGACAGAGTACACTTGTCAGAGAAAGGTTATGAACATTGGCAGCAAACCATGGCACCTCTATTTAATTCCGCTTTGAACTTACCTTTTCCGGGGAAAGTTGGTAAGTTAGAGTAAGCAAAATGATAAATGCAGTCTGATATAGATAAGTGTGATTAAAAAGTAAATTTTTGCTGGCAGTGTGGATGGGCGACTCTCTTTCGAAACGGTGGCATTCGGTAGGGTCGACACTATGGAACCAGTACTACAGAGATCTGGAAACCCGAAACTTTGGAGAAGAGGGACATACTACTAGAGACGCGTTAAACCTAATAGAAAATAAGAAGGTGCTTGACGGATTAAATCCGAAAGTTGCTGTCTTAATGATTGGTGGAAACGATCTAATCCAGGGAAGCAAAGCAGCAGAAATAGTTGCAAGAATTGACCGCATTTTGGAACACTTCAGAACAAAATTTAGCCATTCGAGAATTTTATTGCTGGGATTACTTCCGGGTAGAGTGCCATCCCCCATTTTGGAAGAAGGGAAAATCATTAATGCGGCTTTGGAGGCGAAGCACAACGGAGATGATTTAATCTACCTGGACATGAGGGAGCAATTTGCTGATGCAAATGATCAGATTTATCCTGAGCTGTATGAATTCGATGGGATACATTTATCTCTCAAGGGCTATCAAATGTGGCACTCCACCATGTGGCCTGTATTTGAGCCACTCTTGAGTTTTGAGTAGTTGTAATGAGATACGATTTTTCTTTTTTATAAATTGAGAATACTACATATTGCAAAATTAATTTGTTAAAAATCAGTTCAATACATGACAGATTTATCTTTTGTGTTTAAAAGCCAGTCATATTTACATTATCCTTCTCCTTCAAATCAAAAATGTACCTTAATTGTGACGCGACAAGATAATTTTGTGGAATGAGATATAATTTAATTATGATTTATTTTTAACGGTCGGTGAAAAAGTGTATTTGCTTAAACGAGATTTGAATTATGCTAATTTGAAATAAAAAATTGTGTTGAAGCCGTTTTATGGCATTGGAATGTGATATTATTTCAGTAAATGATTGCTCTTTCGTGACATTTTTGGTTTCATGGTTTGGTTTGAATAGGTTGATGACATTGACAATTGATAAAACAACAAAATCAAAACAATGAAGGCAATTCTATCTAATATGGAAGTTCACCCATACATTGTTAAGCTCTATATCATATGTGAACTGATTTTTAAAAAAATAGGTTTAAGTGACAAAGCTTGTCTTTATTCAAAACAATTACCCGCTTTTCGTTTTGTTCAGTAAAGTAACAAGTAACAGCAGTAACAATTAATTTAGTAAGGTAGGCATATCAAAGAAAATCAACAGTAGATCTAATTCCAATCCCAACTTGAATGCTCATCTTTATGATCCTTCATAGTTTGTTCGCTACAAACGTTCAATTGACATTTTCTATTTAGATTTTCTCAAAATTACTTAATTCTAAAACTACAACTACTAGTTTTAAACTAGGCATTACAAACTAATTTATAATCTAGTGATTATTACAGCAACAACTTAAAATTATCTATCAAAATTACTGCCTCAGATTTTCAAACCCTGAAATTTAAAGAACTGACGCAAAGAAGGCAATTTGATATGAAATATACATATCTATAACAAGTATTAAGAAAACAATAGAATATGAATTAATCAATCCGGAAGACCTACCTTAAAAACAAAGTAGTGAAGAATTATTTGAAAGTAATGAAATGTGAAATATGAATGAAAGTAAGCTAAAGTCTAATTAAGTTTCTGTGCAGTTCATTGTTGTTGACAAATTAATCCAATCGGAGATGAACGAAATGCTGAAAAAGAGGCAAAATGAAAAAAGCTAGTTATCATTATTGGGCCAATTGATTTCAATGCAGACAACGATAAAATAAATCGGACGTGAAAAGAACCATTACCTTGAAATAGTTATTTTTGTGCAGTGACTGAAACCGGAACAGAGGTAATGATCGTCTCCAGTTCCCCCATGTAACGGAAGACAATGTAGATCATCACTCCACGGAGGAAAAGGGAAATGCCAGACACAATATACGTTCGCCCAACCACTAAACCGATAATTCCAAGTACGAAATACACGATTGAGACGGTCCTCCAGGTGGAAGCTAATCGCAAGGCGTCGACAGGGCGGCGGCCCTAAACATACAAAGATTATATTCACATTCATCTACAATAATTCAGTACTAAAATCAGATCGTCTTAGATTTCGAGTCACCAAAAAAATGCCAATGACGCATGACGTCATGTCATACATAATTACTATTAATTACCATTTGATTGAAGTGAATTAGGTTTAAAAAGTTGCTTACAATTTCAGTAGCTGACGACAATCGGATAGCAGCCCACATCTGAATAGCAATGAGTGCTGCACAAAGTACAACAACGGCACATAACACCCAGATGACACCTGTAAAGTTAGAAGATACAAAGCACTATACAAATTAGATAATTACATATTCTATATTCTAATAATAATATTTTGGCAGATTTTGAACAATGTTTCAGGGAAACATTTTTTAAACGTTTTTTAATAATTTTATTATTCATAAATGTTAAACATTCAAATAACTAGATTTGACGAATTAATATTTTACCGGCGGCAGCATGATGATCGGAGCCAGAGAATTGTGTAGTTTGATGTAAATTGACGGCTTTCGTTACTGAGACCCCGAACCCGGTCACGATACCGATGGCCAGTATAATTATCCCCAACATTGCAATACTGCAGATAACCTGTTATAATTAACATTAAAAATTGAAAGGCAAATTATGGATTAAAGAAATTCCCAAAGTTGCATAAACCATTTGCCCATAAATAATAAAATGAAGGTAAGTGGGCATAATTTTGTTTTAGCGCAAATGAAACCTAAACTAATTACCATATCCAAAATGGCGACGGCCTTGGCAAACGCCCTGTTGTATGACATCTCTGTAACTTTCCACTGGGGTGAACCCACGTGACCCTGACCCTTGATTAACTTGTAATAAAGAATGAAGTACGTAAATGAGGTAGCTCTGAAAAAATATAAAGAATAAATGTATTTAATAAACTAAGCAGCCAACAATTAAAACAGCACAGCCACTCAATTCATTTTCTACAATTCAGCTAAATAAGAATAGTTACAAGTCGTTGTACGTACGTCTTTTCAATAAAAACCAAACAAAAAACTACAAAAACTTACTGCTTTACTAGTTTATTTTAATTTTTTCAAAAATATTCTCCTCTCGCTAATAAAGACAAATTTCGGACGAATTGTGAAATATGACTATTGACAATTCACTCTTTAAATGACAATTATTAATTTCACAGTGACAGTCGCTTTCAAAAAGGAAAATTGGAGTTGAAAAGTTAACGTTTAAAAAATTCTTTGTCAGTTCTTGTCTAAAAGCAGTGCAGCCTTCCTCTCTCGCTCGAAACAAAATATCAAATGAGATGAGATGCCAATGACAAATGACACGGATCATTCGACGGATCATTTTACACATGGAGGAGGAGGAATGAGAAAAATCCGTGAAACGACGTTGAGGCATTTTCAGCTATACAGCACAAAATCACAAGGTCCACAACTCCACAAGGCCGGTGGATCCGATATTTTGCGTTGCGCATTGTACTAGTAATTTACTAGTAGTAAATTACAATTTGTATTGTAATGCCTCTTGAGGTACCTCCTCTTTCAATACATCAACATAGCTTTGCATTTCTGCAAATTTTGCAGTGCAAAAGTCTGCATTCAATTCTAAAACGTAATTGTTCGATTGTTCCCTTTTAATACAAAGGAATGCCGAATGAAAAAACGTTTTTTACCGAAAAACTTGAGACTTGACCGTCATTTTAGGCCACCAGTGAAAAATTTGAATTTGTAAATCTCCTTTTTATTTTTCTATTTTTTCTTTATCACAAATTCAGAATAGTATTGTGAAATAAATTTCTCAATCAGTTAATTAATAGCAGATTTTATCTTTTTGGTTCAAAAAGCCAATGACATTTATTCACAGAATTCATAGAATTATTGCATAAACTATTATTAAGTGTGACAAGAAAATATGATAGAACTTAATTATGATGTATTTGGAAATGGTAATTTTACATTCCTCCAGTTGGTACCCATAAGATGTTTAAATTCGCTTTGATCAGTTGTAAGTGAGCTCTTTGAATTGCTCAATTTATTTTATTTGTGTGAAAATCACCTTTTAACATGGCTTTTTGTACGAATCCACACATTGTAGATCCAATGGGCCGTAATCATTTGCTTTATCTGCATGTTTATAGACATTGGGCATTTATCAATTTCCGAAGTTGCAAATTACAAAATATGACATGGGGCTACATGAGAATCTCTCAAAATCCCGTTATGTGATATATATTTTAATGGCCGGAATTTAATGGAGTCTTAGTATGTAATAATTTAAAACGCGAATAGTCTAAGTTTGTATATTTATTATAGTTAAATGTTACCCGTTTTTGTAATGTTTTAAAAAGCAAACCGACCTTTTCAGATTCAAACGATTGGACTTTCGCACAAATTTTCATGTCTACTTGCATCCAGCCAGGTACAATTTTGATTTTATAATTTGTATTTATGGCCCCGTTGATGAGACAAATAAATAACGATTCGAAAGATCGCCGCACCGTCGCCTTGTATTCCGCCAACTAACCATATCTACTTCTAATTACTACAGAAAATATGACGGTGATTTTTTTAAACATGAACTTGTCCTAATTTTTCCTGCTTTCTCCTCTTTGAATTGTTGATGCTGCGATGGATATCTAAAATCGAGTTTTTGAAAATCAATCTCGCAATCGATAACCAATTTTTTTACTAATATCTACATACATGAAAATCCAAGCCCTTATTTGTGAACGCCTTTTAATCAAAATTTCTCATTTAATCGTGAATGAACCAGGATTTGACGTAATCATCGAATCAAATTGATGCTTCGTTTTAATTTTCTTTTTAACAAATATAACATATCTAACTAACTCTACTGGTTTGTGAATTTACATGATTGTGGTAATTGCAAATCCTCATTCATTTTCGCATTTTCAAAGATATTTCTGAAGAGTTTTTTGAATAACGGAGAAAAATACTACCTCTTTATTTCAAGACATTTGTATTTATTTATTGGTGCGATAAAGGTTTACCAATACTACTTTTCTTCCTCCAAGTCTGTGTGCATGATTAGGGGTAGTTACAGTAGAATTTATTACAAATTGTAATTTACAATTAAGCAAAACATTGTCTTATCTGAATGAAACAGCTAGAAATTAAATGTCCATTCCACTAAAATGTCAAAAGGACAGTGACAGTTGTATTCACTACGGTATCCAAAACCTCTAAAACCGAAGTTTTATCCACAATACAAAAGTCGGCTTCCTCAATCATTAGGGGTCTGGCAGATTTGATGAACTTCCTCATCC
>VYYJ01001406.1:0-31243 GCA_021029165.1 Cyphoderus albinus | reverse complement strand
ACATAGCCTTATTTTTCAGAGCACCAGCCTGATTTTCAAACATTTTTGCACCTTCCTGAAGTTGTTCTGAAATTTTTGATAAAATTCAATTCGTATTTTGATTTTAACTGAATTTCTCACAAATCATAAATTATGATTCATAATAATACCCAATAATCATAATAATAATTTTTTTTCTGATGAATAATTTTACCGGCGCGGAAATCCAACTCTCCTAGTTTAGCATCTCTTTCCAGCACTTTCTCTACGTTTTCTCTCATTAAGTCGGTGACCTAGGGAAATTACAATGTTAAACTAATTGTATGTACAAGGTACAAATTACAATATTCATTTAAGCAAATATTTTGCAGCAATTTGTTAAATTATTATGTTTGTTGGGTCGAGTCGTATCGAATAATTTTTCTCTTCTTACATGTTCTACTTCTTTGATGGTATGTTTCAAACGAATCTCAGCGGCTTCTTGCTGGTAGGTCTTCTTCCTTGGGGGTAATGCCTCCCCCTCTGGCTCACCTCCCTCACCCCCTGCCTCTCCCTTCTCAACATCGGGTTGTGCTGGTGGTGGTGCGCTGTATTTATTTAAATTTTATTTTTTCAACATCAACGTTTAAATTTATTTTCACAAATTATTCAATACAAATTTACTTGTCAATTATTTAAAATCATTTTTCTTCATAAATTGGATTATAAATAAAATTACATTACCTCATGTTTAATTAATCAAGCAAAGCCCGACTCTCACGAAACACTAAACCTGTCAAGTGAAAAATTATTCACCGAGAACAACAACAGCGATTCACTGAATTTAGCAACAGTTAATTTTCTCCACGATTGAGCTGATTTTCTGAGCAAAATTGTTAAATTTCTCTTATAAACATTTATATTCAACAATATAATAACAACTTTAAATTTGCGAAGCAAATCACAGTCTTCAATAATTATTATTCTCCGTTGTCAATGAATAATGCACACGGTTTGTCTTTTCTTTGAAAACAAGAACGTGGACACACACCACTTATTTAAATCAAATTTGTCTTTTTTTCTCACTGACTGCAACAAAATCTCAAATTGAAAATATAAAATTTTCCACTTTAGATTGAAAAATTTTTTTTGTTTAGCAAACAAATTTATTATGAAACAAATTTGTAATGTAAATATTAAATTAGATAATATTTTGTAATAGGCGCACCCAAAAAATACACAGGACAACAAGGTTACGCTTTCTCCTGTGGAATTTTTTTGAAAATATAATATAGCTTTGTATATTAATATAATACAGTATAATTAGATTCGTTAGTTTTAGTTGAGTTGAGTTTAGTTCCACCTCCAAACGGACAGAGTTCACTTTCGACTTTCAGTCAGTGAAAAACTGGGAACGGCGCTGAATCATCGAACGTTGAGGTGAATGACGATGACGACGGAATACGACGACGAAGCTGAAGTCGAGAAATCGAGGATGGCAATGGTAATGATGATGGCGATGATTTCATCTCATATGTGTATGTATGTACATGTAAGCTTAGTGTCACTACAAAAATCGCGATATTCTGCTCTTAAAAAGGTTGCGTTTCCTCTCTCACTACGTGTGGAATGGAAATGGCGTTTTTCTATGTTATAGTTATAATTTTGATATAAAAGTGTGTTTTTTATATTTTTAGTGAATTTCCTGCTGGACAAAACGCTACAATGCAATGTATGGAACACCCTACAATGAAAATGTAAAAGTGAGCACTCTTAAACACACAGGGAGAGAGATTGAGAGAGAGACACTGAATAATGTAGGATAATGTGAATTGGTAACAAACGAGGAGAAAGCACTGAGAAAGACCTTTCGCTTCGCTCGTCTTTCCCCGATCCTACTGAGGCTGAGCGAAACTCAACATTGCAAGGCATGTATTTTGATGCAATGCGGATAAATGCAGACCACTCTGGCGCCCGAATTTCCACTAGGCCTATAAGCACATACAATGAGAAATATTTATCCCGTATGTAATAATATCCCGAATCAGAATAACAATACTACATATAGTGAAGCAGAACGAATTGCTTGGAAAACAGTCAAGGCAATTCCGCATTTCCCCGGATAAAAAAATATTTCCCCTTAAGAAAGTAAGAGAAAAGGAGTGGAGTTGTGGCTGTGCTTTTGCTCGCTTCCTTTCTTCGCTTGCTTCAAGCACTGCTATTGCAACGTTGCTGCTTCAACATCATATCATATTGACATATAGATGGGGTATGCATATACAAACACATATAGGTTTACATATAAACTCTATATAACCCTATATGTGTTTGTATATACATACCTATATTTATATGCTTATAACCGTTTGCCAGTGTTATCTTTTTAACTAGAACGGCTCTCGCTTATTTCTAAGTATGTACATGGTTTGCTCCGCTCTGCTCTTTTCGCATATCTATACGTATGTACGTAAGTATGTGGAAAACCCGATTGGGGTTACGCTCCGCTCATTTCTGGCTTTTTCTTTCTCTCTCCTGCTTCGCCTTTTTTCTCTTAATTTTCTTCTGCTTTTTGCGTTGGTTGGTGCTGACATGCCTACGGAATGTGGCTAGGCGCGTGCAGAAATGTAAAGAGGAATTTTAAAAGAAATAATATACGTGTGTTAGTATGTATATGAACAAGAATGCAATTACACGTAGGAAAGTGTTTTTTCTCTGCTCGTTTTTAGACGGTTTGGCTGCTTCGCTTAGTAAAAAATACCATCAAGCTTATAGGCTGTGAAATTTATAAAAATATTGCTTCGTTGTCTGCTTTTAGCATGAAAGTGGAAAAGTTGCCTTTAAAAACATCTCCACTTTCACTGTGAAAGTTTCATATTACGATACATTTATATCAATATCAACCACTGAGTTTCTGGGAGTGGTTGGTTCCTTCGCTTCGCTTTCTCCTGGCTTTCCGCTCTGGTCGTGCCAGAAAAAGTATCGCTTCATTACGACGATATTATCAGTAAGCTTATTACTATTAGTACGGGTAGTACGCTTCTTTCATATACGAGTAAAACGAGAGTTTTGCCACTTCATAGAGTCACACCGAAAAGTTGCATAATGCAGAAAAACAAAGGCAGACACAAACCAGCCAAAACTGACTCATTATTATTCATGAATATAACGTAAATTTTTGAAGTGACGATGAGTGAGTAAATAACATTCTCTTTTTTATTTTTACATATTCCTTTATATGTATGAATGTAATGGTTGACGTGGGTGGTGGTGGTACTCGTGTATCATTTCCATTATCTTCATTGTTATGGTATTATATTACATATCACCACCAAAAATCCCAGTTCTGATATGTATCTATTTAGACATGGAACTCGGAGTTGTGGTCTGGCTTTACACTGTGTGTGAGTTGTGGCCACAGTAGAGCGAAGCTTCGTTTGCTGTTGCTGTTGTGATGGTGGTCGTCGGCGTTGGAATGAAAATTGTGGTCATTTGGAAAAGACCTGGCTTTACATATACATACGATACGTTATTTTGTCCTTATATGTCTCAAGTTTTTTGTAGTAGTAAAAACGAACATGCGAAATATACATATGCTGGCATTAGACCATTTCTGGTTGCGTTTTGCGTTGATATCGATTTTTATTTTCAGTCATCGTCGTCACTGAATGCAGTGCAGAGTGCAATTGTTTTCATTTCACTTCACCTCAAAAAACAAAATGCGTTCACTACATAAATGTAAAGCGAGTGGTTCAATGTTCCAAGAACATGAATAATTTCATTTTATGTTCTGCGAATGTTCCTTTTCATATGAACAAATTTGGCGAAAGGTACCTAAGGAAACATATTTAATTGTTGTTTACTGACGTTGAGTGGGCGATTAAGCGATTAATAATGTTAACAACAAAGTCGAGTAATGGTCATGTCGAAATATTTTTAGTTCTGGAAAATATTTTTAATAACTTTCACTTAGCTGTGTTCTAAAAAATTAAATTGAATATTGGAGTGGAGTGGCGACATAGCTTGACAAGCAAACTGAGACAAAGCTAAGCCTGAGAAAGAGACGCCGCCGCTCCCTTCCACTCACCAGCTTGCTTACTTACATCAAGGTTTGCTTCGGCTCTACTTGGAGTGAGTGAAAGTGGACCAAAATTCCATTTCCGGCTTTCTCCACCATCTATGCTTACCAGCTGGAATCATTCCGAATAGTAACCAAAATGCCTTTTGTATATTATACAGAGACTGGCAGGTGGCCACAGAATTTTGTCGCTGGACTTTGTGTCAGAAAAGTTTTTCATAGCTTTCATAATTTATTTTTTTCCAAATACAATACAATATTTTTACCGAAACTTCATAAAAATGCAAAATTACGCATTAAGATCAAAACAAAGAATTACTCGAATTACAATTTAATTTGCCAATTGCTGAAAATATTTTTTTCCTACATATCGCTAAAGAACTCGTCCCACTTAACCCTCTTCCGTACCATTTCTTTGCTCGGTTTTGCAGTAGTCGGTTTATGTGTCGTCGGAGCTGCTGTTGTAGCTGGATTTGATTTTGGCGCGGCGCCAAAGATGGAGTCCGAGACTGCAGCCTTTGTGGTAGGTTTGACCGTTGTCGTGGAGGCCTTGGTTGATTTCGGTGCGGCGCCAAATATTGAATCCGAAGGGTTCGGTTTCCCATTAGCCTCAGATTTGTTGTTAGCATCGCCTCTTCCTTGGACATCGCTGGCGTTGGAGGCAGAACCGCCCGCCTGTGGAGGCCCTGTAGTACCGCTAGTGTCATCCTCCTCCTCACAGTCTTCTCCTTCAGATCCATCCTCAGTGGCACCGTCCTTGGGTGGTCCTGCTGTGGCTCCGGCCGGGGGCGGGGACCTGGATGAGTTTCCATTGGCCGCTGCTGGCTTGTTGGTGGTTGGCCGTGCCGTTCCATTTTTCTTCGCCCCGTAGATCTCCGTCATGTTAAGTTTTTTGCCATTGCCATTGCCATTGCCATTTCCAGTCCCATTGCCATTTTTAGTGCCATTGCCATTGCCATTCGGACCCGCGGGTTTCTTCCCAGGGGCTGCTGTGGACCCATTCGGCTGGACGGGCTTCCCGGTTGTGGATTTCACGGGAGCCCCGTTGCCATTGGAAGCGGGTGGACCCTCACCGTTCGGGGCAGGCGTCGCCTGTGCGGATTCGAAATCGTTATAGTTGTTACTGTTATTCGCTGGCGCACAAAGTGCATCTTGAACAAGAAATCCACACAACACCACACAAATTGAAAATAAAAATCTGCAGCGAATTTTAAAAACTTGCTTCATTTTGAATTCCAATTATTTGCCTTTAAAATAAACCAACAAATTTTTTTATTCAATTTTGGGCCATTGCTGTAATTTGCGAGTGAGTTGGTAATGATTTGCACCATAAAATGGTGCGCCAGGACGTGGGCAATAAAATTGCGTTAGTGAGAAAGTATGCGATTAAAGGAAAAAGTGATTAAATAAAGGATGATAATGCGAGAGATGCACGTTCAAGTCAGCGGGAACGGATGTTGGCAAGACAATAAAATTCGGCAATTAGAGAATATTTAAAGACGTACGTAGAAGATACGTAAATAAGGTTTTACTGCGCTTGTTAAAAAAAGGGAAATAATTTTGTTCTTGAAAAAAATGTTAAAATTTTAAAACTTTAGAAAATCTCTACACGTCTTGGAAGAACTTGTCCCATGTTCTCCTCTCTTTAGAGACTTTACGTTTAGGCTTCTTAGTTTCTGGTTGTTTCTTGACCTCAGTATTTTCTTCAGAAGCCGGGACCCTGCCAACACCACCACCGCCCCCGCCAGTCGGTTTCTTGATTTCGTCGTTGTCGTTTTCCTCGGATTTTGGATTTGCCCCCGGACCCACAGTTGCGGCTTCCTCAGACTCGTCTTCGTACTCGCTATAGTCAGACTTCGTCTTTTGCGGCCGCTTGCCCCCACCGGAATCATCATTAGCGTCCACCAGCGGCACCACCAGGGAAAATAACAGCAAAACGCAGATTGACACACATATGTTGTAGAGATATGAGTATTTTAGGATTTTGAGTTTTGTGTACTTTTTATAGATAAATTGCGTCATTTTTCTTTTGAAACAAATTTGACAAGAAAAAGAAAAAAATATCTTAATGAAAAATTCTTGTTTACTGCTTGATTTTTTTATTATGGCGGAAGTATGTGAAGCCTGTTAATTTTTATTGCTCCATTAAACACTTAGGAGAATTTATTGACCCGATGATCCTGCCAGACGTGCCATATTAAATCACGTCAACGCTACGTTGATAAAAAAATGCAGAATGAACCGAACGAATGGCAATTAAAATGCTTGTAATGATCAATAAATAATTACATCCTACTCCTAGTTAATAGGCGACGAGTTTTACCTAAATATTCGATGCAGATTGAATTATAAAAAAATACTTTTCAATGATTTTCAAACCAGAACAATTTTTGTTTTTACAACACTCAGATAAATTTTATTTTTGCTTAAATACAACAGGGAAAACTGCCCCAGAAAATTAGGTATGTAGTATGATGAAATAATGATAAATTGAATACATAAATATTTTTTAATTTTACTTCATCCTGGTATTATGATGCATTGACTAATTTGGTTAATACTTATTTAAAATAATTTAATGAAACACAGGCAAAACTGGATTGAAATTGTACCCAATGAACCCAGAATTAACTGCGTAAATCAAAATCATGTCGAAACCTGAAACTTATCTTGTTTCCATTCAGGAAAAAATCCTAAATCTGAATGATCCCACATAACCGCATAACATTGTGAAGGTCAACTGCAAATTGAGCCCGGTCAGTTTTAGTTCTTTCATAACATAAATGCAATAAAATTTATATAAATTTAATATGCTACGCGGATAAGAGAGATTATTATATTTAGGTTACGCAACAGCCTGCTAGTCTAGACTACCTAAGCATCTTGTTAAGCAAATCCTGGATTGATGGTTTCTAATAGACGCTCTTATATCGACTTTGCTCCAGACTCCAGACATTGGTGATTTAGCATCTGAGCCAAATGGTTCATAGATACAAGGGTGTAGATAACCAGTTTATTCAATATTTTTTTTTTTCTCCTGCAAAAGAAATGCACCCACCGAAGGAGAAAATCACTCATAATCCACTGCTCAATCCTCTAGTGATGAACAACGTTTTCCGGCTGGGAGATTTTGCCGTTGGGGATTTGAAACAGTTGAGGTTGGTTTGTAAACTGTGGAACGATTGCTCACTGAAAACCTGGCGTTCGAAGGCGGTGCTCACTCTGGTTGAATCCAACAAATTTTTAGAGAATGAAACGGAATGGGAAATGCTCATAGCCCACAACGACCCAGAAGATAATAGTGAGATTTCAGATTCCATGAAAATGGAAAAACTTCGTGTAAAGGACGCTACACCTTTCATCAACGGATGTGGAATTTTTGTGGGGGAATTTTTGAGTTACTTGAAACAGCCTGGTGACCCCCATCGATTGATATCCAGGCCGTTTTGCAGAGTAAATTTGAAAAATTGGGAAATTTACTCGGTTCTGAGTATGGTTTTTCCAGGGTAGGATTTTATTTGATTTTAATTTTCTAAACCCAATTTTTTATGATGAGGATGATATTAAATAGTATCACATATGTTTCTTCCAGATATCAGACACTACTTGAAAATCAGGAGGTTTTTCAAATATTGGGACCACACGTCAAACAACTTTTCATGGAGCGCTGCAAATATCGCCTATTTAATGAAAAAAGTGTCCACCAAATTTTATTTGGATTTTTGAAGAACCTGAGGAATCTTACATTCATCAACTGCGATCTCTGGTGGTTTGAAGATACGATTTTGAGTTTCGACGGTGTGGACTCTCAGCATGGGAGGAGATCTCGCTGCATTTTTCGAACCTGTGGGAATCTGGAAAAGGTTGAATTTTCCGGCAAGGGCTCTATTTTGAGAAGTGACTATACTGAAAAAGAGTTGAATGATCGGTTTGAAGAGGAGCCTTTGCAGATTTTTGCGGATTTTTTTGAAACATTAAAAATGAGAGGGGAAGCCTGTGACCTATAAAATTTGTCAAAAATTTAAAACGTTGTGATTAATTAATTTTGCCGGAATAAATTTGTATCATACAAATTGTATGCATATTTATAATTTAAAATAATTTACGTAATTAATTTTGCAAAAAAAAATATTGAAAAAAAATTTGTTTCACCATTGTCATGTTCATTATGGTTGCTAGAAGCTATTTTCATTCTTATGGACAGTGCCAGAGGTTATTGGGTACTACTTAAAAAAACAGGTTTTTTATCATATTATCAAAGCTCGTGTGCATTTTTCAGAGCCACGGCGCATTACTAAAGTTGATCCAACATGAGTTCGTTCATTTGTATATTGTATCAGGTTTTTGAGGAATTCAACAGCAACATGTTCAGCGTCTTGTGACTGGAAATATAGTTCAGCAAAATGTGATGTCTCTAACCACATCATATTTATATAAAATACATTTATTTAGTGCATATAGACTGATCACCTTTTTCCTCCGTTTGGTTTAGTAAGACTAATAGTGGAGAGTCAGCCTTAATGACAATTTTCAGCTGGATCATTTATGAATTGAAAAAAAAATATACTAGGTAAGTGAGTTGTGATGAAAACCACCGCAGCGATCACATTGCAAGCACAAACTGGTTCTTTGAGAGAATCAGTATAATTGATAATCATCATTCACCACTATCACTATGCAGAATTAATCACAAATAACTTATTCATATAACCTGGAGCATGGTAATTTACATTTTTTATAAATATGTAGGTAAAATAAAATTGTCTAAATACAAATTACTTCTAGATTAAAATGGAAAAGATTCAAATACATATTTTATAATTCAGTTGCAAACCGTACAATTACTGTGGCCAGCCAGCTTTTGAATATTCATACTATAAATTCGTATGCTCAAATTATCAACTTTTATGTGGTTATAAATTTTTATTTTAGCTAATTTCGCTATGCTGATGGAATTATTGAAAAAGTAATAATATATTATAATTTATAACGAAAACTGGAAATACCACGAATTTAAATATTGTTTATGCAATAAAATAGTAAAAATGTGTACATAAAAAAATCATGAATGGCTTAAGAGCCTTAAAAATTCAAATTATTTTGCATAATAAATATTATGTTCTGTGTCGCCAAGGGCCCGGCCCTTTATGAGGACCTCGCTATAACGCTCGCCATCGAGGCCCTGAAAGTTACAACTAGCTGACACTTCTTCCTCCAATTGGGCCTTCATCGGGCTCCTCTGTTGTAGTTGGTGCCGTGGTTGTTTTCTTTTTTCCACCACCCTTCTTGTCCTTGCCTCCACTCGCGACTGTTGTGGTCTCGGCATCATCGCAATCCACAAATTCGACATCACCGTCACCTTTCTCCTTTTCTTTGTCTTTCGTCTCTGGCTTTTTTGTCGTAGTTTTCTTCCCCTTTTTACCTCCCTTTTCCGTCGTTGTTTCTTCGCCGCCCCCGCTGGCCTCTTCATTTTCTCCGTCACCCCCTTCCGTTTTCTTCCCTTTCTCTTCTTTACCCTTTTTGTCTTTCGGATTTTTTGTCGGTTTGAGTTCATTTAGTTTTATCTCTGATTTCTTAGTTGTTTTAGTAATCTCGCTGCCGCCACCCCTCCCGGGTTTCTTTGTCGTTAGTTTTTTCTCTTCAATTTTCGTTTGAGAAGACACTTCATTTCCCTCATCGTCACAGTCTACAAGCTCCACATCTTCGTCAGGAATTCCCTTCTTTTTATTTGTACCGGCTGGCCAAGGTTTGCCTTTTCCCTTGTCTGTATCGTCAATTGCTTCAGACGTATCATCGAAGTCATTTTTAGCAATTAATTTTTCTTTGGTGTTGCCGCCACCTTTTCCTGGCTTCTTTGTCGCTAGGGGTTTTCCAGGTTTAGTTTGAGAGGACACTTCGTTTCCTTCATCATCACAATCCACAATCTCCACATCGTCGTCTGGAATTCCCTTCTTTTTATTTGTACCGGCTGGCCACGGTTTCTCTTTACCCATGTCTATATCGTCAATTGCTTCAGACGTATCATCGAAGTCATTTTTAGCGATTATGTTTTCTTTGGTTTTGGCCCCACCTTCACCTGGCTTCTTACTGGGTTTCCCTTTACCCTTTTTTCCAGCTGGACTTTCCTCATCACCCACTCTTTCAGTTATATCCTTCGTAACATCTTCTTTATTGTCTTCCTCATCCTCGTTGCTGAGTTTCACTTTGGTCACCGAAAAAGCGGAAACCACGTAATTGAGATCGCCGCCGGTCGTTTTGCAAACTCCGTGACAAAATGCTAGTCGTACCTACATAAATATAAATTCAATATTCACTGTGTCTCATAATTATGGTTTCTTGTGCAATTGAAAAATTTGGCGAATTATACTTTTTTATCTTTGAATGCAATTTCGGGTTGTCCGAATATCTCAATTTTGTCCAATTTTGCAGAGATTTTAAATGGAATAATAATATCCAAGGCGGCACCCTGATTGAAAACATTTTGAAATATTTATGGTAACATTTTCCACACCGTCTAAATATTTGTATCTATTAGTTAATTATTACCTTTTTTCCTGTCATGCGAAATATGTCAAGTTCGATAGCAACAGGTTTTTTGTTAAGAGTAATAGAAAATGACCTTTTTAAAGGTTCAGAATGCAGAGGTTCAAGTGTTTTAACGGTGACCTTTATAATCCCACATAATTATATCTTACCTTTAAATAATTTAATTATTTAATGTTTATTTAAATAAAGAACTACCTCGTAGTCCCCACCCTCCTTGAATGGAATCCACCATTCAGCGCAGGCCCAGAATATCCATGTGTCATTAATCTTATCACCTACGATAAATACAAATAACATTTTGTGGAATACGTTTCTACGTGGGGAGTTTCAATGAAACTGTTTCATAAATTTAGAAAGTACTGAAATACCATCTCCCCAAATATAGCTTTCATAAAGGGATTTGTCCTCCTCGGGCGCACCACTAAACTCCTCCACTTCTGTTTCTTCGTTTAAGGAATTCTTTTCAAATTTAGCTGGAGCGTCAGAGTACGCCTTGTATGTAATTCCGTTAGAGTCAGTGTGCTCCGGCCCTATGGAGTGAATTGGATTGGATACCAAATTACGAATATTTAATGACACCTGTATACAGCAGATATTCATGCAATTTACCTCCACAGTTCACGCCCATTAACACCTTCTCAGGTTTACAGTCACCCTTGTTGTCTTCGATTTTACAAAGAGCGGCACGATACGAGATGTATCTAAAAATAAATTTCTTCTTAAAATTGGAATATAGTCGTAAATTTTAGTAGATTTAGGACTTACGTGTTTTTTCGCCTGCATTGGTCCTTTTTGAATTTCATGCCTTTGCAAACTGTAAATATACATTAAGGAATTATTACTTCAGTAACTTTTTAAAATTTTCATTTTAAGGCACTTCGTTATTTCATTACTTTTATCTGTATACGGGCAATTGGTTCCCTCCATTGCGGTTGTACACTTAGGAGAGTTTTTTCTGCACGCACATTTGTCAATGTCGTGACATTCATCTTCCTCGCAATGGGTTGAGTAGATCTCGAGCAAAATAAGAAGTGTCACAAAAACTCTTCTTGATAGTCGTCTGGTCTCCATGGCAACATGAAGTATATGAACACTCCTTAAAACTAGGAAGACTTACAGCCACTGAAATGCACGTCCCATTTGTTCACCCTTTACCACTTAATCGAGGTACTAAAAATTGATTGTTTACTATTATTTTGTAACATACACGTGAAATAAAATTTATAAGTGTTACTTGCTGACGTACCTGAAAATTTCCCTTTATTCTTAGTTGTGTAAACAAAAAATTTACTTCAGCTAAATATCCAAAATGTTTCAAATTTTAAATTTGTCACCAATACTATGAAATAATTTACTACAAATTATATGATGTGTAAAAATGAAAATATAATTTCAATTTTCAGATTATTTTGTCAATGTATTGAGCACTCTTTATTGACGCATGCAGCCTCTATCGCTCCGCGTAATTTCGTGAATTAACGCACGGTTGCATTTTTATCTTTTTTTCCACCTACGTAAGCCGTTATCTTGATATAAAATTGCAACAAATTTGATGCATCCTGATTGCATAATCATTAAATGATGATTAACGTTATTTTGGTTGGAGATTTAAAAAAATGAGAAGTGACAACCCTGAAAACGATTTGTTTTTTTTTTCTAATAGAAAACCTCTTATACAAACCCTCTTTTCCAGAAAACGGTTTCATATAATAGCGCACCAGTGAGTAACATCCTCCTGTTGGTTAGCTGCTTTTTCATTGGGAGAGTCGCCCCAGCCAATAGCGGGCACAAAAATCCTTTTGCTTCTTTTTTAGCGCTATTTCTACTCTCAGAAGAATTTCGGTTCCCGCCATTGACTGGGGCGACTTTCCCAATGACAAAGAAGTTACCCAGCAGGAAGATGTTACTCATTTAAGAGTTAACCCAGTTTTATGGACTTTTAATGTTCTGTTATGAAACCAATAAACAGAATATAGAGATTGGTGATGGCTCCTAAAAACATTATTTAAAAAAATTATTAGCATTAGTTTTGAAACAGCAGAAAAATGTAAAAACTGGAAGGGACACTATGCATACTGAATCTACGCTGAACTACATTTTCATTGGTCACTTATTTCAGTTCAATGGTAACAACTTGTAATAAAAAAACTTGTTATGCCGACTTCAAGATGACAATTTACACATTTAATTCAATGTACAAAAATGTAATTCAAATTGACTGTAGTAAAAACCTTGTGAAAAAATAGAATTAGCCAAAACTTCTTCCTCCAATCGGGCCGTCATCCGGCTCCTCCGTTGTAGTGGTTTTCTTGACTGTGGTTGTTTCCTCGCACTCTTCAAACAACTCCTCACCACCGTTGTCGTCAACATCAGGTTTCTTTGTCGTAGTTTTTTTCCCAGGCTGCTTAGTTGTTCCTGGTTTCTTCGTCGATACGGCTTTTCCATCATTTATGATTTCATATCCTTGATCATCACAGTCTACAAGCTCCACACCGTCGTCAGGGATTCCCTTCTCTTTATTAGTACCGGCTGGCCAAGGTTTGACTTTACCACCCCCTTTCCCACCGTCTTTCCCACCCGAACTGTCGTCATCTTTGGCACCAGCATTTGTTTCTAGCCAGCCTTCCTCATCGTCATTGCTCATCTTCATTTTAGCGACGAAAAACGCGGAAACGACATAATTAACATCGCCGCCCTTCTCATGGCAATCTCCATGACAAAATGCCAGCCGTCCCTACATCAATTTTGATTCAATTATTATAGTGTCTCTATTAAGCATTTATGTTGATGTTACAACAAAATTGTAAGCGGGAAATCTGGCAAGGTATACCATTTTGTTGCTGAGAGTAGTTGGTTCATATCCGTTGACAATTACTTTATTCAAATCTTTAGACACTTTAATTGGAAGAATGATATCCAGTACGGCACCCTGTTTCAAAAAATGTGAACTTAACATGTTGTCATTTTCAATTTAAAAACCTTATGTATCAGTTAATTGGATGTTACCTTCTTTTCCGTCAAACTGAATATGTCCGTTTCTTGAGAAACAATTTTGTGGTCAAACGTGATAGTAAACGATCTCTTTAAAGCTTCTGAATGGATCGGTTCAAGCATTTTAATGGTGAGCTTGAGGACGAAAAATAATAATTAGCAATATATTATGTTTCTCGGGTGGTCCCGGTTACTACTACTTCATATATATAGAATTACCCTGTGGGTCCCTGGCTCTTTTAATGGAATAGACCAAACGGCACAACTCTGGTTTTTCTTTGGGTGTTTAACCTTATCACCTGTTGTACATAAGATAATACAGTAATTAATTTGTGCCTTATTTATATCCACGTTTTCCTAATTTCATAAATTATTAATATACCATTTCCCCATATATAAGTTTCATAAAGAGGTCTGTCTTCTTCCGGTGCCCCACTAAACTCCTCTATTTCTTTTTCTTCCACTATGACATCTTTCTCACCTGGAAGACTGGCTCGTGCAACATCGTACGCTAAATAAGTAATTCCATTCGAGTCAGTGTGCTCCGGCCCTATAGTGTAAAGTTATAAGTGATTCCACATTATCAAAGAAAATGTAAAGAAATATTTATTATTACTGATATTGTAAGGGGTAGGCTATCGCCGGCTACTGAACCCAACTTTGAATTATAGTAGTGTGTCCCTGCTTGCAGTCATCTCACAGAGAAGGGTAACTCGGTCAGTAGTACTATTGCCGCCACCCTTGTGACACAAGCGTATTACAACACTACCTATACCGTACATGTACCAAGGCATGTAGGATTTTATACCGGGAGGTTACCGGAAGGCACACTAAACTATAGAAACACACTCAACCCCACTAAACCCGTCAGGCCCCTCTCCGCACCAAGAGTAATTGATGCGCTGACTACTCCGCTGCCGAGCCACCGAATAAACATTAACACAATCAAACAATCACGAACCTATGTCAAAAAATCGAGGACTACTAAACATGCAGGAGATTCGAGACTATATCCTCTATAATTTTAATGTTTTTGGATTCACGTAATATATGGAGGTGAGTCAAACTGGGATCTCTCAAAAACTAACGATAAATGATTTTGAAGTGAACAGTTCCATCGAAATTTTTGTGATGCGTAATTTATACACAGCCCCAATTCTGCCTCTGGAACTCTAACAAGGAGAATACAGTCTCGTATTCACTGCATGTTTAGAAGGCCGCGATTTCTTGACATAGGCTCGTGATTCTTTGTACACAACAGTGGTTCATGCAATATACCTCCACAGTTCACGCCCATTGTTACACTCTCCGGTTTACAGTCGCCCTTGTTCACTTTGATTTTACAGAGAGCTCCACGAAAAGAGAAGTACCTAAAAGTAATTTGTTGTTAGAATTGAATCATTTTATGTATGCAGTATGAAGTATGCAATTTTCTTACGTATTTTTTCGCCTGCATTGGCCCTTTTTGAATTTCAGACTCTTGCAAACTGTAAATATAAATTAAAATTGTTACTATGCTATTTAAAAAAATTGCTATTACTGGCATTTTGTTAATAAATTACTGTCATTTCTAGTAGGGCAGGAGTATCCCTCCATTGCGGTTGTACACTTTGGAAAGGTTTTTCTGCATTCACATTTGTTATCGTTGAAGCAAGGGTCTCCGGGTTTACCTACTCCACCCCCCTTTCCACCGTCTTTCGCACTTGGACTCTCGTCATTTTTGGCACCAGCATTTGTAGTTTCCCAGTCTTCCTCATCCTCATTGCTTATCTTGACTTTAGCGATGGAAAAAGCGGACACCACGTAATCGGTATCGCCGGTATCGCACATTCCATGACAAAATCCCAGCCTTGCCTACGTAAATTTAGATTGAATTATTATATTGTCTGTTAACATTGGTTTTGTTGTTACAACAAAATTGCAAGCGGGAAAACTGGTGAAGTATACTTTTTTGTCGTAGAGGTCTCTTGGTTTATATCCGTTCAATGTTATTGACTTTAAGTCTTCGGATATCGTAAATGGAAGAATGATATCCATGGCGCTTCCCTGTTATAAAGTGTTTGAAATTAACAAGTTGTCACTTCCACTTTCCCTAATTGAGGTTAATTGAATGTTACCTTCTTTTTTGTCCAAGCAAATATGTCCATATCTACGACCACCCATTGGGAGTTTAAAGTGATAGTAAACGATCTCTTTAAAGCTTCTGAATACTTTGATTCAAATGTTTTAACGGTCAGCTTAAGGATAAAAATAATAATTAGCAATATATATATTATGTTTAGTGGGTATGTATGGTCCTGTATCGAATCCGGTTTCGCGCTTTCAACTATTAATTTCAATTTGTTCATAGATGGTTTCGGTTTCTTCGTCAAATTCAACTAGCTATAGCTCATTCGAATGTCAATCAAATTGTAAATCTAACGATATATCACTCAGCCAAGTACACTCAAGAAATCGCTCGCAATATTTCCGGTTTTCTAGAAGGTTCCGGTTTTAAAACAGTGAAACCGGTTATGAAACCGGGAGCATGTCCAATGCAAGCTACTCCGTGAGTGTATTTGGTTGATTGATATATCGTTAGATTTGCAATTTTATTGGTTTTCAAATGCGCAATTGCTTTTTGAATATGATGAAGAAACCGAGCATCTATTTACAAATTAGTAGTTGAAACCGCCAAACCGGATAAAAAACCGGAACATCCTTATTTGTGGGTACTCCCGTTTACAATACAAGCAACTACCTCGTAGGTCCCTGGCTCCTTAAATTCAATCCACCAATCGGCACACTTCTCCCATCTCCATGGGGCCTTAACCTTATAAGCTGTTTTACATAAGATATTCCTGTAGTGTATTTATGTTTTATTTATACCGACAATTTCTTAAATTCACAATATATAAGTATACCATCTCCCCGTATAAAAGTTTCATAAAGGGGTCTGTCTTCTTCCGGTGCACCACTAAACTCCAAATCCTTTGCCCCTTTTTCTTCAAATATGACATCTTTCTCATCTGGAACCACAGCTGGTGCTTTTTTGTACGCTTTGTAAGTGATTCCATTGGAATCAGTGAACTCTGGCCCTATTGAGTCAAACAAATTTCACATTTTGAAAATTTAACAAAACATGTATATCAGATAGATATTCATGCAACATACCTCCACAGTTCACACCCATTGTTACTTTCTCCGGTTTACAGTCACCCTTGTCCACTTTGATTTTACACAAAGCGGCTTTAAACGAGATGTATCTAAAAAATAAATTTGCTGTTATAATTGAAGCATTACCTTTAAACCGTTACATTTTCTTACGTGTTTTTTCTCCTGCATTGGCCCTTTTTGAATTTCAGGTTTTTACAAACTGTAAATATAAATTAAAGAGTTGTTAATATGTAACTTTTTAAACTTTATTTCTCCGCCCTTTTGTTATTTAATTACGGTCTTTTGTAGCAGGACATGAGTATCCCTCCATTGCGTTTGTACACCTCGGATAGTCTTTCCTGCACTCGCATCTGTCAATGTTGAAGCAATCTTCATCGCAATAGCTTGAGTAGATCTCGAGGAAAATAAAAAGTGTCACCAAAACTAGTTCGGATACTCGTCTGGTTTCCATGGTAACGTATGTCAACGGCCCTTCAACCTTGGAATACTTATAGCTGAAATACAGGTCCCATTTGAAGGCAACGTACCACTAAATTGAGGCGCAAATTTAAATTTGTCGCCAATGTTATGAATTGTTTTTGCAACTAGTTAAATGTCAAAATTATTCAAATTTGCAGGTCGTTTCGTCACTATATACAAGAGTCAGAACAGTTTCACATTTGTCGCAACATTTCTGTAAATTAGTTTAGTTTTATCTTCATTCTCAAATACACACGTAAGCCGTTATCTTGATATAAATTTACAACCAATTTATTGCATCCGGATAGGTTTAATCGTAATGAAAGTTAACACATTAACGTTCTATCGTCTCGGTCGTCGTCGAGACAATAAATAGGCACAACAACCTTCTATCAAGTAATTTTAATGTTAATATGAATCTTCATTATGAAAGAAAATGCTATTTTCATTCTTAAAAATGGGGGTTAGTACATATTATTTATTTAGAGATTTCAATGTAGCCACTGATGGTTGTCAGGAGGACTCTACATTTATTGGAATTATAGGGGTCTACGGGCGCAATATGCAATTAACTAGTTTATTAATAATTACCCTATTTTTTAGTTGGTGGGTGAAATAGTGGGGCGGATGTGTTGTTATGTGATAATTTTTACATTTTACTGATGAAATTTCATCCTAATAAATTTTACTACATTGGATGTAATTGAAAATTAGAGAAACAATAAAAATATTTTTTCTGCGTTTTGGGCTTTTTCACGGCCATCGAATCTGAGTTTTTTATGTTTGAAATAAATTTGATTTTTATAAACAATACCAATTACGTTGCGACAAGCAAAATCAATAAGTAACATTGAGATTATGAAATGAGTAGCTTAAAGCTCGGTCGGATTGATAACATACATACTATTGTACATTCAATATCAAAAGCCGTATATAGCCGTACGGCTTAGCGGGGCTCGGAAAATTCCCATAAAAATTCCGTGGTTATGTTCATACATACATAAATATACATATATTTTAGTTTTATCTTTACAATTAATTTTTTAGGTTTTAAGTACCCTTTTAGGCACGGCTGAGCATAAGATGCGATGTAAAAATTATTAGAGATGGTTACATTGATAGAATGCTAGTGTTGAGAGACTGTATTTAAAACTGTAATTTAATTTATTTAAATAGATGCAGTAAGACCCTGGACTTCTTGCAGATATATAAAGGTGTGAATTGAGATCGATATCATTACGCTCGAAATTGACAAGGCAGACACAAAACTTTAATCCGACTTTCTTTGAAGCCTAAGAATAATATTCGATAAATTGGATAAGATGGCTGTGTTTATGAGCTATAGCAATTTAGTATTTATTACAAGATATTTTAGAATAGTTTATCTCAGAATCAGAAATGTAAATATTATACATTTATTCAATTTGTGTCAATTGGAAACTTGGTCAATGTTGAATAAAATAATTTTTTTTATTGTTCTATAATATGTGTATTGGCATGATTTAGAGAAACTGCGTACATTTGTATAGCTGTTTATATTCTTTCAAAACATATTATTAAATATGCAGCCCACTCAACTCAAAACTTGTTTACGATGCAAATAGACTCGACCTGAATTGAACATGAAAAGTTTAACGTAGACATACAATTATTATTTTATCATCCCATGAGTTTGTTAGTGATATAATTAAGATTGAAAAATTATAAAATCTTAATGAAATGACTTTTCTTTTTATTTTGATACCATATATTACATATAATTTAACCACACGCAGAAATAGTTCAACCCAGGGATTGTCTTCAAAGCGAAAACTCATTTGACCGTTACCACCATCAAAGTTTAAATTAGGAACGGATAAATTGAAGTGTAAATTTTGACATGGTCAAAAAAACGACCATAAGATCGTTTGCACTTTTTTGGTTTATTTTGACGGTTCATCCTGCTGAACCCAAAAATGTGACGAGGAAAACCAACGGCAGGCGAATTAATGCCCAAGCCAAGTCTGCCCACAACAAAAAGAACCTAACAGTTCATGAAGCCAAACCAAGTCCAGCCACAATAAATTCTAGCTCAACACTGGAGAACCTAACCAAAGAAGGCCTGACCAAGTGGGATGAATTTTATCTAAGGCAAGGCTCCATAACTGACAAAATAACAGTGTGGACACAGCTCTGTGATTGTAATCGTGGTACGGTAATGCCTGGATTACAACCAGAATTTTAAACTGTGGCTAATATACAAATTTCCGTCAAACAAATTATTAATTCATTCCGGTACAGACACAGGACCACAACCGACACCGAGCGTAACAGAACCCACAAAACCTGGAGCAGCGGCTCCATCATCCTCTGGGAAACAGATTGTTGGTTTAATCAAGGAGGGTGACAATTGCAATGAAATCGGACAGAGATATCAAGACCCAAAATTATGTCAGCAATACTACGTTTGTAAACAAACAAATAAGAGGCAATATTGGCACAAGTTTTCATGTCCAGATGAAGGCTATTATGACGAAGATGAAGAAACCTGCATTGTTGGAAGCTGTCCTTATTCAAACAAAGAAGGCAGAAGCAAACAAAAATAGCAGCATATTTTGTTGGAAAACTTAATTATTTAGTAAATATTTAAAACATCATTTTCATATAAAACTTATTATACATAATTCAGTTTATAAATATTATTAAAAATCGCCAGATTACAAAAGTATAAGTTTTAATGTTTTTGTCAATGTCAATGTCGCATCAATATTATTTCACACTAATACAAAGTTTAAATCCGCGGTGTAACATTTTCACCATGTTTTATACATAAAATTGTGACATTTAGCCCGATGTCGTAATTTTTATTCTCTAGGTCATTTACATTTCTCAAGCTGAATCAGTGAAATTATGCAACACTTCTGACTTTGTTTATGTATCCCAATTAATACATAAAAATATTTCGTCATATATTCCTACTCTTACATAATTTATTAATGAAGGTTTTTAGTACAATACCAAAGGTTTCAAAATACAATTTCTCAATCAGAATTCTAGTTAACGACATTAAATACCCAAATTTATTTCAAATTCACTGACAGACTTGAGCCGTTCTTTAAAAAGAGTTGCAAGTTTGCAGTTTTTACTACCTACTATTTACATACCATTTACATATATTAAAATGAGGGAGTTAAGCAGGTCCTTGAAATCGTTTGTATTTCTTTGGTTTCTCTGGATGGGTTGCGTGCTTGCAAGTAAAGCTCCAGCCAAACCAGGTGGGGCAAAACCCGGTCATCCTCCAGGCGAAGTACAGACAAAACCAGGCAAACATCCACCTGCTGCTGGTATACATGGTCAAAGGCCGCCGGATGGTGGGCATTACCCAGCTGAGCCAGAACCTGCCAGCGAAGTACAGACAAAGCCCGGCAAACATCCTTCTCCTGGTCAACATGGTCAAAGGCCGTCGGAGGGTGGGCATTACCCAGCTGAGCCAGAACCTGCCCAGCAAAAGTCCGGCAAACATCCTGCTCCTGGTATACACGGTCAAAGACCGTCGGAGGGTGGGCATTACCCAGCTGAGCCAAAACCTGCCCAGCAAAAGTCCGGCAAACATCCTTCTCCTGGTATACACGGTCAAAGGCCGACGGAGGGTGGGCATTACCCAGCTGAGCCTGACCCTTATGTTACGGCTGAGCCCGACGTAGTGCTTCCCGATGAGCCCGAGGTTGTACTTCCGGATGAGCCCGGATCCTCTGGAATCATTCCCAGAGCTGAAAGCCAACCAGTCAATTTGGACGTTTATGTTGGTCCGATTACCGATACAATAACTGTGTGGACACAACTCTGTCAATGCGATGATGGTAAAATATTACTATTAACAGTTACTCCAGACATTTTTTAAACATAGATTTGAGCTTTGAATTACATTTTGTATAAATGTTAATGATGTTCTGTAGACGGAACCGGTGACATTCCTGAACCCCCACCACCTCCTCCTGGTAGTTCAACAATAAGACCAGTGGGCCCAACTCCGGTGGGACCGGTGGTGACGAAGCCCACGAAAACCATGAAGCCTACTGGTCCAACAAGACCTCACGGCTCAACAAAATCAGTCCGCCCCCACTCAACAATTAGACCCACAAAGCCAGGGCCGTCAAAGCCCCCAACAGTAACCATAGGACCCGTGGATCCGGCAACTTCTAGGAAACCGGTTCCGCCTATCACGCAGGGAGACCCTTGCGACAAGAAGGATGATATCCATCCACACCACAAAATATGCAATAAATACTTCATATGTAAATTTATACGCCAACGACACTACTGGTATCAAATTAATTGTGCCGCGGGATACTTCGACGAAGATCAATCGAAGTGCCTCGTGGGAGAATGTCCATACCCTGACAAGCATATGGCGTAGTGAGAAACTACGGTTAAAATTAGTAGTTTGTATATAATTTTGTCTATCTCAAATAAAATGCAAAAGAATTATCTCTTTATTTGATTTTATTAATAATAATAATTTATTATGTTATTCCGATTCACAATGATTTCAATGAAATTTTCGAAGAAATTTTTACAAGAACCATATATGGCCACAGTAGATTTTAAATTATACCACACATGAAAAACTGCCATAGGCTGTTGAAAAGCACCTGATTTTTTTTGGAAAACCACGTCAAGCTTTACTTATCCACTCAAACACAAATTTAAAATCTCTACATTCTCGAGGCCATAAATTATGAACGCCGCGTAGCCTAAATGGTAGAACCCAAAAATGAAAATTTAAAGAGATAAAAATTCAAAAGATCCGGCATGTAAAATATTAATGATAGAATACAGTGAGACCCGAACTTTTCAATATACTGAAACCTTGTATGTAGCAGAAGAAATCTTCACTTTAAAAAACTGTCTGCCCTAAGCCGGAAATAATAAAATGGCATTCACCACAGTGTTGTTTACTACAGCAATATAACAACCCACGGAATCACCGTTTACATCAAAATGTCCGCACTTAAACAAAAATGGTTGCTGTGCCCTCCACATTGCGTGAAGTAACCCATAGAATCTAATATTACGGTATCGGTAAAAGTAGTTAATTTTCATCTTGATCAGTTTCGTGGTTTTAATTTGGAACTGCGACAATATGTGCAGTCCGAATACAGCGATTACCAAATTACTGCAGAATGCCATCGCCATAAACATTCTAAGGAATGCAGGAACAAATTGACGACCTACTACAATTAACCAGGCCAAAATAACCAGAACCACCTGACCGCAGATCACTACTGCCAATGTAATTGTGGATGTTGCTGGATGAACAATTATTACATATTTTCTCAATATCTTAAAGAGAAACATAATTTTTTCTTCTGACATATTTCCTTCCATTAACGCTTGTAAGTAATAACCGTCCAGAGCCACGGCAAAAGAAAATGCCAGAAAGAAAAGTGGTGTGAACGCACGTATGAAGATAATCCAGCTCACTTCGGTTAACAAAAGTGAAATCAAGTTATTAAATATTATCTGTGTTACACTGCTGTTGTAATTGACCGGAAAAATAAAGTAGTTTAGGAGTGGCTTGTATGCATCGATGCCAAATAATAAAACCGCAAACGGCATCACTAGAACGGCAACGACGAAAAGCATAACCAATTCTAATAGGGAGAATGCTATTGTGTTAAATGCTTTCCGATTCACTATCTCAAGTTTAGTCCTACCTTTAAGTAAAACGTTAGCGACGGTAACAAACTCTGGACAAGTTATCATTAGAATTGGGTTTCCCAGCACCAAGATGCCTAATATTATTGTAAGCGACATTATCATTACGTCCAACAAATCAATCTGTATGTCAATGGGACAAAATATTCTTTTCCAGATAAGGTAAAACATTATCGGTAGCTGAACACAAAAATACAAAACAGCAAACTTCCAGGGTTGCAAAATTCGAGAATTGTTTGAAAGTATGAATTGAATTGTATCGCGTTGATTGTTCATCGAAACAACTTTGATGTCCAGGAGAATTGAGGGTACGAAAGTTCCAAACGTCGCTTGGAAAAACTTTACGGCTATTATAAAATTCCTTGGAATTACAGGATTGTAAGCCATGTTGTAGCGTATAAATTCCTATATATAAATTTTAGTCGGTTGAAACTTAACTGTTGTTTACGAAACCTAATGGTAACTGTAACAGCTGTAGGTTTTGGTGTTAAAATTTGTAAATTAATTGAAAAGCTTTGATTTTGTAATCACTAGAAATCAGCACAAAAGTTGTTTTGACGAACTGGCAGACGACAATTTACTTTTACTAGTTTACCTTCAAAATGTATTAATGCTGTTTTTATGTATTGTGGTGCAACTACACATCACGAATGCGCTCAGGGAAAAAACGAATGCCACTTATGTAGTTACTGAACGCATAAAAGGCTCCGTCAAAAAAATATTGTGAGAAGGGAGATATTTAAATTTACATAATGATAATATCCGGTTTCATTAAACCCGTTTTGCCCCTATTTATTTTCACATACACAATGTCTCACGAAAGATGGCCCACCGTTTTTAAATGGCACTTCAAACTTTCTTTATTGTTACATTTTAACGTATTTAGAAACAATACAAATTAGCATTAGGTTATTGAGTTGGCGTTACCTCTAAGTAAGAAATTGTCTTTGAATGTGGTAAATTTTAATTGTTACATTTGTTTCTACGGTAAAATAAAAAAATGAAAGCAGCTTTGAAATACCATTTAAAAACGATGTACCATCATTCGTGGGACATACTATACTCTGGCATTCTTTTTTGTTAGGAGGATAAATGTTCGGTTTTTATTATTTTAAGCTTCCCTTTTAATTTCTGTTATATATTAAGGTATTAGGAAAAATTGTTTCCTGGTTTATCTCTTTTGTCTAAAGCCATGCATTTATGCCAGTGCATGTTATTATGATAATTGATATATAATTCATTCCTATTTTGATCGCAGGTATTTAAGCGATATATATATGTATGTGCATATGTATGTATATACACTTATAATAATTAAGTTTATAAAATTTCAGGTACTTATGCATATTGACATTTACATATTATTTATACATATACAAAATACATATAACTATGTATTTTGTTTGAACAATTGTTTCTAGATGGGAAAATTAATAAGGAAGTCCTTACTTCGAGGCCAAAATGCTAAATTAATAAACTAATGAATGCGGCGATTTTTCGGGAAATACCTCAATTTACTAACAAAAACTGCCTTACTTTGAAAACACGTGCACTTTTTATAGACAAATCACATCTATTACATATATGGTAAATATGTTTTGGAAATATTTGCGTCACTCTTTTCCTTAACAAGGAAGTCACTTTTAAAGTCTTTTATTTGTAAATGATGCATGCAGTATTTTGTATTTTTGTTTGTTCCTTTCTATGCATTACCAATCACTTGGTATTTTTTACATGAGGACATGAGGTAGTCGTAATTTATCATGAATTTCTAACTTGCTTCCTGGATTCTTATTTTTCAAACAGGTGCCTGCAATATTCATTTAATTAACCTTGAAGAAAGTAAGTATTGAACATACAATTTATACATACTGGTGTACCTTCATTGTAAATAAGCGGAAACCAATCGGATATACAACTATATAGAATTTTGCGTCGTAGCAAATCGGTAAATGTTAGAAATATGTCCAACATACTACGAAGTAATGTTTGGTAGTATATTCTAGAATACCTACTTATACTAGTAACCTACTATCTTTTAAATTGGATTTTGGCAAAAAATGCTTCACCAATATTCTGACTAAAGAAAAAAGTGAGAAACCTACGAAAGGAACAAAAAATCCATTAATTTTTTACATTATAAATAAAACACGAAACTCGTTAATTGCATTTTGAATTAAAAACATGCTTACGTCAAGAAATAAGTTTGTTTTTTCAATGTCAATGTGGCAGATAAAAATAAACCACGGTCAAAAGGACAGAACGCCGCATTGAAACCACCAAGCCAGACCGTTCCTCCATTTCAGCTTTCACTGTAAAAATACTCGGAAGAATAAAATATTTTAACGTTTTATTCAAGTTTAGCTACTACAATGTCTCTACAAATAAATAATAAGAATTTTGAAGTATTTGTGTTAGTTTATTTAATTTCTCAATTTGCTACAGCGATAAAATTAGAAAGCGACTGTTTTCTTGACATTGTGTTTGGAAATAATACTGACAAAGAAATTGTTCATGACATTGATTTTGAGAAGCTAGCTTTCAAAACAGTTACAAACAATCAGTTCTCGGTTACTGAAGGTGCCAATTTAAACGTTGCAGGCAAAAACGAAGACGGAATGTTTACGCTGGGCCAAACTTATTTAAGATTTCTTCTGAGATACAGAAATGTGTGCCATATATTCTATCTAATTGCTGACGGATTTGAAGACGTTACAAGCGCGATCATTAAATCTGGACATGGAGCAGATGACAACGTCTTGTATCTCATAGAGGTTAAGGATATTTCTTTGGAAAATGAAGTTGTTCATGGTTTTCAAAATAAACTATTCGAGATAAATTCAGATGAGGCGTTTCACTCAACCGTTGTGTTTGCACTAAAAAGTCTTTCACAATTTGCTCTGTTCTGCTACCACTGTGTTGATCAAAAAATTATTCCC
Source organism: Cyphoderus albinus (assembly GCA_021029165.1). Classification (NCBI taxonomy): domain Eukaryota; kingdom Metazoa; phylum Arthropoda; class Collembola; order Entomobryomorpha; family Paronellidae; genus Cyphoderus; species Cyphoderus albinus. Next base: position 5,422 of record VYYJ01001406.1, on the reverse strand, counting down.
CTTGTTCCTGATCACAACTGGAATTTGTATACATCAGCCATCCAACATCAAGCTGATATATTCAACCAGGAAGGCCACGGGCATCAAGCACTGCTTCATCTGCCATTTCAATCTTATTGGGGTGCTTATAAGGAGTGCTCAGTACTCACATGGAAGGTAAACTTATATTTCCACAAGCATTTAAATTGTCCTGCAGTAATGGTTTTCTTGGCCGAAATTCAAACTTTATTAAATATATCCTTCACAACCCAAAATATGCGCAAACCTTCTAATTCTGAACTAAATAGATTTCAGTGGTTCCTCACAACTTACAAAGACAAAGACACTCAGTACATTCATGACTATCTCATACATAGAGGATCGCAAATCATAATTCATCAATTTGTTTATAAGGCGGTCGCATGTAAAAGTTCCACCGCTCTGCAAAATTTAGATTACACTTATGGATCACTAATCAATGCAGGTGTATGGATTACAATGTTGTTGCTTTCAATTCTGCTGGCATACATTTACCAATCCGTGGCTCTGGGCACGGATGTTTGGCTTTTGTTTTTGGGTCTGGGCAATATTGCAAGCCAACCAAGATGGCGAACAAAATATTTCCTTCTTACACTGTCTATAGCATCGTATACTTATCAGGGCTACATCTGCACGGACTCAATGTACCTAGCAAAATTTCCCAGTATCACTAAACATTTTATGTCAGGATATCGACTGTGGTTGCATGGGAGACTAAACAAAGAGATTGTGGTTCGATCATATGAAGCTTTTCCTCCCAAGTATCGAGCTAGGTTAGATAAATCAATCGGCAACAAATATGTTGGAGATGTATTGTTTGCTAGTGGCGACAAAGGGTATGTAGCCCCTACACAGTCCAACGCATCACACTGGATTCAGCAAATGGCCACCAGAAAATTACTCATGGATAGTGGCAGCTTTCCACAGTTTGTGAAATGCTTTGGAAGTGGTGTTTCGGAAGTACTAGCAGGGCAGTATTCGTGCAAAACCGCGACGCTGTTTGCTGAGCAAATATTCACCGACTTTTTCTGGGTGGAAGGTTACATGAAGAAAAGGGCATACGAAGTGTTTAGCAATTTTCACCGAATGGGAATGTTTAAACAATGGACGATATTTCTAGATGTGGGTGGAACTCGTAACCAAAGTAAAACAATCGATGTGTCGAGAATTGGCTCTGTGTTTATTCAGCCTAAACCTATCACGCTCAAGTCGTACATTGGTGTGTCGCTGTTGTATTTATTTGCAGTGCAATCAATTTTGCTTTTAGGAACCTTAATAATATTTCATGACCTCATCTATCAAAATCTCAAAATATTCATGATAAAATTTTTTAAATATGCAATTAGCAAACCGACCTTTGTCGGAGCAAGCAGTGACCCCAACATTATTAAAATTATTGTCAAAACTAATAATTAATAAATGACATAGGATAGGTTGCAAGCGTCTGCTTATATTTAAAATGCATTAAAAAGTTTAACAAAATTTATGTTGAAATCTTTTAATATATACTATCAATACTATGTATAAATAATATTAAACATATATTAATAACATAATAGCAGAAATATTTATAACCATATTAACAATACCACTAAACAATACTATACTAAAATATTTTTAATAAGCTCTATTTCTTTACAGCACAAGACAAAATATAATATGCTTTATTAACGTTGTAATTTGTAATTACGTAAAACTATGTTAAACAGAATCCGAACAGAATAAAATATTAAATAAAATTATCATGTAACCACATTGCTCCTTAAGAGATTCTACTATTGTATTCACTAATTTTGTAGGGAGCCAGCAAAATTCATATACACTGTCAAAGCTGTATTTTATCCGAAATGCGTGATAAATGTGAGTTTGTGAAATAAAGACAATTTTAAACATCAAAACCTGTTTTTCTCGCCCTGTTATTTTATAACGTAATTCATCAGCTGCATAAATTATTTAATTTAAGCCGTGTATAAGTGGTAGGGATGCCGTCGGGTCCTTTCGGGTCGCATTCGGGTCAAAGGGGTTTTTCAACTTGAAACGGTTATAATTAATTAACGGCGAGGTAGATTTTGGACATCAAATCCATTTTGGAATCTGCATAAAATTCTGTATAGTACTTGTCAGACAACTATATAGGGTGCTTTTTAATATCTAACTTAAAAAGCCATGGACATTTCATGTTTATTCGGATCGGTTCGGGTCGGTTCGGTTAGGGTCGCTAAAAAAATACGTTGCTACTAATCCGTTTGTAGCGTACGCATTTCTCCACCAATTAATACCGTTGATAGGTCGTTTTAAAAAGAAGAGTCTGGGCTTTAAAACGCGCTGCCACTCATAAACATCGGTGCTATACTTCGCCTATTATCGCACTTTTAAGTGGCAATATTGCGAAATTTTCCCAAGACCCGACGGCATCCCTAATAAGTGGTATATAAGCCGTGTATATATAATTTAGTTGGACCATGTTTGTAGTTTTAGTATATACGATATTCGTAAGTTGATGTTTAAAACATTACTTACAAATCGGGTACTTATGCATACTATATATACGAATGTGTTTGAGCAATTGGAGTCTGGAGTGGAAAAATTAATAAGGAAGTATTTATTTTGAGGCCATGATTTATCACAAATAATAAATATGGCAATTTGTTCAGGAAATGCCTTAATTCTCTCTGAAAAAATTGCAAGTAGTAATGTAGCTGCTGCAAGAATTTTACTCCCAACGTCAAAAATTATTTTCACATCGTATGCACATATTATGTACAATGTATAGTGTTTAGTTAAGTATATCCCTTTTAATTCTACAAAAACATTTTGCAAATTTCAAAACAAAAACCTGCAAATGGTTAGTTTCAAATAATATTGTTTAGTATAATACATATGAATGAATTACTCGTGTATCTATATAGATTGGCACGTAATGCATGAACCTAAGTGACACGCCGCCGACATCAGTGTCACGGAATTTTTGTAACCGGGGAGGTTAGTAATACAAACCTTCAGAGAGTATAGTCTTTTAGTTAGTTTTATAGATTTTGAAGACAAAAAGTAAAGTGTTTAAAAATAGTTTTGTGTGACTTGAATTTTTTTGTTACTACAAGTTATTCATACAAAACGCTTGTGTATGCACAAAATCAATTATATCTTGCTTTTTTATGTGTTTGAGTAATTTTGGCTAAGTTTAACTTAGTAATTTTCTATACCAAATCGGCAATAAAATTACGCTTAAATTTCTTAGCAAAACGTAATTATTTATTTGAAATACTGCATAATATGAACTGGAAATAACAATTCTTCATTAATTCAAATCATATTTAACTTTATGCTATTATCTATGCTTAAAGCAGAATTTCGAGGATGATTTAACAAATCTATGAAATCTAAACCGGAAATAACAAAATCGCATTCACCACAACATTGTTTAGCACATCAATATAACATCCAACTGAATCACCGTTTATTTCAAAATGTCCACACTAAAATAAAAATGGTTGCTGTGCCCTCCACATTGCGTGAAGTAACCCACATAATTTAATATTACGGTATCTGTAAAAGTAATTGATCTTCATTTGTATAAGTTGTGCAGTTTTAATTTTGAACTGCGCCAACATATTGAAAATCAATATGGGAATTCCTAAAGTACTGAAAAAAGTCACTGCTGTAGAAATTCTGAAAAACACAGGCAATATTCGACGACATGCTATAGTTAACCAGGCAAAACATACCAGACCCACCAAATTGCAAATCACTGAAGCCAAACACATCTGTGAAAGCGTGTGACTAAGAATTGTCAAACAATTTCTTAGCGTCTTATAAAGGTTTAAAATCTTCACTTCAGACATCCTCCCTTCTATTAACGCCTGCACATAGTAGCTATCCCAGGCTACCAGAGTAGTCACTATAAGCACGATAAATGTTGTGAACCCACGTATAAAAATTATTCATCCTGTCAAGTTTAACGAAACAGAAATAAAATTCCTGAGTATTATCTCTGTTATGCCGCTGTTGTAAGCCGCTGGCAAGAAAAAGTAATTCAGGACTGGTGTATATGCATCAACGTCAAACAGTAAAACTGTAAAGGGAGTCATTGGAACGGAAACTACAAAAAACATAACCAGTAGCCATAGGCAGAACGAAATTGTGTGGAATGTTTTGCTAGAGACAACCTCAAGTTTAATTCTACCTTCAAGAAAGGCATTTATGATGACGACAAATTCGGGGCAATTGAGTACCAAATATGCGATTCTGGATAAAAAGACGCCTAGTATCACTACAAGGAGCATTAACATTACTTGCAACAAATCAATTCTTATTTCAGTGGGAAACATTATTCTCCTCCAGATAAGGTAAATAATCATTGAGAACAGAATACCATAAAACCAAGCAACTAGCTTCCAGGGCTGTAGTTTTCGAGCATTGTAGGAACGGATGAATTGAATTGTCTCGTATTGTTTGTTGATCGAGACAACTTTGACGTCTACGAGAATTACAGGTACGAATGTTCCAAACGTAGAGTGAAACAATTTAACAGTTTCTATCAAGTTCCTTGGAATTACAGGATTATTAGTCATGTTGTGGCGATTAGAAATGTGATGGAATTAACTACTTTTGAAATCGAATTGTTGAATTAGATTGTGAAACCTTAATATTCCACAATTTGAATAAAAACTGAAAAATTTGGTTTCGTGTTTGTAACTGTAACGTTGAGATGCTTTTAAGTTAACAGTTCAACTGGATTTCATAAACTACCAAACGACGATTGACTTTTAGGACATACCGTCAAATGTTATGACTTCTGTCTTTGTGCATATGACGCAGTTATCCACTAAAATGCAACAGAATCAGAGGCCACAAGTCGAATGTCATTTTTTAACTCGTTACGTACAAACAGGTTGCTGTATTGCTAAGGACTCACTTTATTGTAGACGTGTTCACTGAATATTTTACGTGAGCCACTAAACTAAGCAGAAAAATACTTCCTGGTTTACTGCTGAAGTAAACGTGTTTACTTCGTTTTAGCTGAAGCATCATTATTATAGGCTATTTGAAATATTTAATCCCACTCTATTTTGCCTCATTTACGTATAGGATTGACAACGAAAATTATTGAGCACCGACCAACAAAATGAAAGGTTCGCTTTTATTCTCCATTCGCTACTTAGATTGCATTTTGGAGTTTGCTAAATATAAAATGGTATCGTAGTAATTTGAAATGAAGCTTGATTTCAAAAATTACATCAAATTGAGTCTATTAAATTGTAGTATACAAAACTCTTTTTCATTAAATTTTCAAGGTACTAACCCAAACAACCAGAAACTAAATAAAAACTGCTTAAGCTTGCTCCACTAGTGCATTCTTGCGCCCTTTTAGAAAAAATGCAAGAATGCCCAACTTTAGCACAAC